>OU426996.1:2550380-2577880 GCA_911387935.1 Dolichovespula saxonica | reverse complement strand
TCCTTTCTAGCAAGTAGTTCACGAAAAGGAAGCTAAGTTCATCCGATTATTATACGAGAGATTAATTTTCAAGTCTCGAACTTTCTCTTTATCGAGGTGCTGCCTACCGTGAAATTTAATGGAAGCCATAGACGTTTTAAATGATCCTTTGTTTCTCCATGGTATTTTATAAGACGATTTAAGAGAATGTAGAAAAGAAGGAAAAAATAAAGGAAGAAAGCTAGAAAGAGAGAGAGAGAGAGAGAGAGAGAGAGAGAGAGAGAGAGAAAGAGAAAGAGAAAAAATATTGTGCTGACAGGTTCTCTCTCATTTTCGTGATATTCATACGTATAATTAAAATCGTGTTCGTTAAAACTCGTTAATCGCATTACTGACGATTATATCAAGTTAACGTTAATATGTTTGAAAATTGATGAATATTAGAAGAGATCTATACAATTTTATACTCTCTTCGTGTCAACACTTTGAAGATTAATGAATCGCGAGAAAACGTTCATCGTGTCTGTCCTGTCATAAGTAAAGTTGAAGCCAGAAAGATATTAGGTACGCTTTAAAGACGGATTAAGGTCTAGGTCGTGGCGAGGTCGTGCGCTCAAGGGTTTCTCGTAAGGGCGCGAGCGATAGACGAAGGGTGCTCGCGAGACGAACACACGCGAATATGTAATCCGAATTAATGACACGCCGACGTGCATTGCACTCGATTGGGAAATCTCTCGAGTAATACAGCCAACGTCCGGTCCTCGTCCATGAACCATTCTCATCGTGTCTCATCTGCCTTCTCCTTCCCCTTCCTTCCCTGTTATTACTCTCGATGTGCCTGTGAGAAGCTGCTGGAAATTCGTCCTGTGAAACGCGATAAACCCCTTATATAATATAGACCTGTATTACATAAATTGTGACCCAGTTAACGAGCTCGATTAGGTGGTATCTGCCGAAATGAGGATAATTTCGATTCGTTCGTATACGTAGGAAATAAAAAATAAAACGAAAGGTAAACCATTAAATTATGAAATTGTAACCTGTCAATCTCATATTTCGACGTAATTACACGCATAACGTGACATTTTGTTGTTATCGTCTCTTCTTCTTCGTTACATTTTTTTTTCTTTTAAATCACCTGTTTCATTACGTTTTTCCTATCTATCTATTCGCGTTTCCTAGAGACGCATATATGCTCAACACGGAAAACTATGCGGGATATAAATTTCAACGTCCGCGTCGTTCGGCACGATTTCCTCTGGACGAACAATTTCTGGATGCGGGCCAATCGCATCGACCTCTTTCCGCCCTTTCTCCCAAACTCCCATCCCTCCCTTTCTCTCTATTTCTCTCTTTCTCTCTCCATGTCTCTCTCTCTCTCTCTCTCTCTCTCTCTTTCTCTTTCTCTCTCTCTCTCTCTCTCTCTCTCTCTCTCTTCTCACTTCTGCTTTTTGTCAGAAATGATCACTCACTAAAAGAGAAAAAGAAAATAAAATTAAATAAAAAAAGTGATCGATCGTGAGAATTGAATCAATCTCAAAGGCTCTTCCTCCTTTATGTGGTTATTGTAATGAATTACTTTGACACCCGACCCAGAGAATGTTCCACTTTGTGGAAAATGTGGAGCGGCAATTAAAGTGCGCGCTTTACGAATCGCTTTGTTCCCTTTGTCGAAACTTTGGCTAGAGAATACTTTGCAATTATATTGGACTTTTTCAACTCTCGCGATGCATAATTTCGTGTGATCTTGGTATCTTCTGTTTCTTTGGTAAAACCACTCAAATATATACTTAGGAAGTTGGAGATATTTTTTAAGAGAACTTTAAGAAATTTAACATCCGGCGAGAAATAGAGTAACTAATGTAAGAGAGAATTTAATTCAATTTTACGAGGTCTCATTATCTAACGTGTAAATAAAATAATCGATTAACATATATATTTCATTATGGCTCTTTTTAATTAACTAAAAACGTGTAATATCATTTATATTCTTGATTTGCAAAAAATGATCGAATATTTCAAGATTTATAGCATTTCATATAATTCTAATCCCAAACTATCGACTCCATTTAAATTATATATTATTATTTCTCTCTCTCTCTCTCTCTCTCTCTCTCTCTCTCTCTCTTCATATTTTTTTGAAAAAACGAATATAAGGAACATAAATGAAAGGAAAACATTCTACGTAGATTTGAACGGTAGATCGCTTTCTCTCTCTCTCATATTTCGTCGTACAGAGAAGCACAGCATTTTGCTTCTCTCCTTTTTCACTCAGTTGTTCCTTGCTCTCGCGAACATGGCTTTTCTCAACATCCACAGAAAGTTTTCCATCTTGGCACCTTGGAACTTTAATACTGAGTCGGAAAATCTTCTTTATTCGCACCCCTTTGAAGCGTGAAATTTGATTCGGATTTCGAGCATTTTTAAAAGAAACTTTTCGTTTTCTTTCTCCATTTATTTCAATTTTTTTCTCATTTTTCATTTCGCTATACGAATTTTCTTTGTTTTATATATTTTCCAGTTTGTCGATGTCCACTCTATTATCTAGGAATGGGAAAATTCAATAAATTATGTTCGTTCATTCACCATAATGTTCAAGTAGTACTAAACATAGATAAAATCATCGCATATCGAATATCTCTGCTAGTTTTTGAAAGTATTTTCACAATCACAGAAGCAAAGCATGGTTATGATCTCGATGAGTCGTCAAACAACGAGTGGGGCCGAATATGTTCTGACAGTTCTGAATGACGACAGCGAATTTATGTCATGCGATGTGAAATATAAACGATTCACCTTTCACCCGATATTTTTTCCTCTCTCTCTCTCTCTCTCTCTTTCTCTCTCTTTCCCCTCTCTCATTCTTTTTATTTTATTTTTCAAAGCATCGGATAACACCAACGAATATAAACAAATCGTACGGTGATAAAATCGTAATGCTGGGATCTGACAAAAAGAGAAAGGAGAGGACAAAACAGCAGAGAGAGAGAGAGAGAGAGAGAGAGAGAGAGAGAGAGAGAGAGAGAGAGAGAGAGTGAGAGAGAAAGAGAGAAAGAGAGAGAGAGAGATTGAGAGAGAGAGAGAAAGAGAGTGAGAGGGAAAGAGAGAAAAAGAGAGAGAGAGAGAGAGATTGAGAGAGAGAGAGAAAGAGAGTGAGAGAGAAAGAGAGAGAGAGAGAGAGAGAGAGAGAGAGAGAGAGAGATTGAGAGAGAGAGAGAAAGAGAGTGAGAGAGAAAGAGAGAGAGAGAGAGATTGAGAGAGAGAGAGAAAGAGAGTGAGAGAGAAAGAGAGAGAGAGAGAGAGAGAGAGAGAGAGAGAGAAAATATATAAAAAATAAAAATGGTGGTCATATGAATGTAAATGTTGTTACGTTCTATGTTATATCTTCTGTACACTATCTTTTGACATAAATGAACGATTTAGTAGAAAACCACCTACGTAGACAGAAATATGAGAACGATGTTACGTTACAGTGACTTTTTATATTTATTCTCGAGACAAAATTAAAGAGAAAATAGCACATATACGCACAGCAATCTCTTCGTTATCAATGTTAAACATATTAGCGAACGTGAGAGACGTTTTTAGCGTGGTTTTGCGTGCGTAAAACCACCGGCGTAACCGCAACACGATAATTTTCCGCAACCCTTTTGCTCGTTCGTGTCTCTCGTACACACTATTCTAGACTACGGAGAGGGATGAGTTTTCCCCTCGGCATAAATTGTAAATTCTAATTTAATCCATTGTAACGGACTCCAATTTTAACCGATCGAAGTAATATGGGATAGCGAGAGCGATAGAGTAAGAGAGAAAGAGAGAAAGAGATACAGAGAGAGAGAGAGAGAGAGAGAGAGAGAGAGAGAGAGAGAGAGAGAGAGAGAGAGAGAGAGAGAGAGAGAGAGAGTAAACTCATTTTGTTACTGCGTCTGAACGCATTATAGCGTATTCAGTTACGTAACGTATATCGTGTGACCTTTCGCCATCCAATTTGATTTTCTGCTGATAAAACATTATTATTATTGCGATGCTATTAAAATAATAATCACTGTAGAAGACGAGAGGTAAAAATTATTTCAAAATTATTTTCTTTTCCTTTTTCTTTTTTTTTTTTAATAATCGAATTATTTTATCGAAGATTATTTTTTAACAAGAATCCACAAGTTTACCATTATGTGTATATAGCTATTGAATTCATTTATAAATAAATTTTGTTTCATTTCAGTTGATTCTTTATTTATGAATAAATTTTATATTTTAACGGAGAAACAAAGACCATCGATAAAAAACGCAAATTGTGAGCCACATAATAAAAATTGGATATGAATTTTTAAATATTTCGTCGATAAAATCAATGATATCCTAGTTTAAAATAGTACGAATAAAATGAATTATCTACATATTTCGCACACATTATTACTACTGCATCTGAGTATGAAAGCAAGTTGTTTTTTTGTTGAAAGGAACAAGCTCCGAGAGATCTGTCTTGTTGCAGCACCTGCAGATTACGAGGTCGCTGTTCGCTCTACAAGTCAAGTCTGCAAGTTCATCGTGACGACGTTGTGGCGGCTTGCGTACACCGGTGATAATTGCTTCGTGTTGTGTCCACGCGAACGCGTTCCGAGACCTTCTCCATAAGTCATCGTTAATTACGCTGTTATTGTCAGTGTGATTTATCGTATACCCAAACCCTTTTCGAGCCATCAATATCTTCACTCGATTACGATTATACGTTTTAGATTCGTTCACGATCATGTTTAAGAAAAAACAAGAAAGAAAAAATATGATAGAGACAAAGATAGAGAATGAGAGAGAGAGAGAGAGAGAGAGAGAGAGAGAGAGAGAGAGAGAGAGAGAGAGAGAGAGAGAGAGAGAGAAGGAGAGAGAGAGAGGGATAACTAAATAAAAAGTAAAGTTATACACAAATACGTGATGATAGGTCAAAAACAATGGAGATATTTTAGATAGTCAAGTTAGATGGGACATCAGTACATCGTGTTACATGTGCACTTATTTTACCGTGTTATAAAAACATAAGTCTCCGCGTTATGTTACATGACTTCGTATTATATGAACATGTATTATACAAGAGTCTACTGTAATTTATCTGGTTGATCGAAAGAAAATACTCGAGTTCAAGAGATTTGAACGTCGTTGATCTCACGTCTGGTTGAACCGGTATAAAATTTCAGGAAAAAAGGAAAGGATCAAAACGAAGTTGTCGATTTTTCAAATGTCATGTTTCTCATACGGACTTCTCGAATAAACAATCTCAGTTATTCGCGATATAAGACGTGATATTACGTCAAGACTTCATTAGTAGTACGTTTGATTTGCATTTTGTGATTCTATCGATCCAATTTATATCTTAACGTATAATGTCAAAAGGTTACGTTCACAGTGTTGTTCCTTGGTGAATCACAAATGTGTAAGACAGGAAAGGACGTAGGTTAAAATACGATCTAAAATACGCCAGCTTAGACTACTTTCGTTCCTGTCAATACTTGGATTTACTTTCTTTTATCTACTTTACCCATAGCTTTGCAATACGTCCCTTTAGAGAATATCAGCTTTTCTTTTCTTTCTTCCAAATCATCAAGTCTGTCTGTCTGTTTATTATCGATGGTAGCATGTTAGTTGATTTCCACATAGAAAAAGTCGTGCTTACCTGAAACAGAAAATAAGAATGATGGTTGAAGTATGATCGAAAAGAATACTTTTTCAAAAATTTCAATATTATTTTATTCTTTTTTTTTTACTTATTTTATTCTTTTTTCATTGAAGAAATCGAGCGATGTAACGAAAATTTTTTAAGTCATAGAACTAACATTTTTCACAAATCTTTTCGATGACAAGTAATGAGAATATAAATTGAAAGAAAGAGAGAGAGAGAGAGAGAGAGAGAGAGAGAGAGAGAGAGAGAGAGAGAGAGAGTATGAGAATGAGAAGAAACTAATTGAGTTTCCTCTACTTGCTAAGAGTTCGTGATTTTTGACTATACTTTTGTCCTAACGAAAATGGACCAGTGAATTTTCCAAGTCCTAACACGGAGTCTGAGCTTGCTACGGAAGGTGTACCTTTGCAAATGCTAACGAGGTACCGTTATAGATCGGGCTTGGAGACAGCGAGAGGAAAAGAGAGAGAGAGAGAGAGAGAGAGAGAGAGAGAGAGAGAGAGGAAGAGGAAGAGAGAAAAACAGAAAGTGTACTCGAGAAGGACGGCTGTAGTCGTTGCTCGAGGAAGGAAACGAAATTGCAAGGCCTCTCGTGGGTGCAATGTAAATGCGACCTTCTTCCTCTTACTATGGTTTTCAAGCATCACACACACACATACCCTTAAAGGATTCACGATGAACGTGGACTTTACTTTCGAGGTCATCGGTATCTTCGTGGCAGGCATATGAGGTTAATTTGATTTTTATCTCGCATAATATCCGCTCAGAGTTCTCTCTGTCTTTCTCTTCTTTTTCCATTCACGTATAGTTCTTTCTTTCTCTATTTTTTTCTTCTTTCTTTTCTGTTCTCTCATACGTACGGATGTACATATATCTGTATCTTCCCTTATTACTTCTTTTTCTCTCTCTCTCCCTTTCTCTTTTATTTTTATCCCTTGTGGTCGGTTTAATTGCGAAACTTTAAAAGGTAACCTCGATATGTATGATTGAACGTAATTTCACCGATTTCTATCCAAACGAGTATGTGTATTACATTTTAGACTAAAACACGATTCTCGACTTTTTACGTAAAAAAGAAAAAAAAAGAAAGGAAAGAAAGAGGATAATTATGGAAAAGAGATGTAACTCTATTAAACGTATGTGATGGTAGGTAGAAATATTTTTGAATGAGTATATTTTTTTTTCAAGTAGCCTCATTAATAAATTTTTTTTGAAATCGGCGAGTCTTCATAATGTAAACGTTAAAAAATATATCGTATCAAGTATGCGTGTAATGTGATCGCGCTATTGCGAGTATCCTTAATCAATGTATAATGATCGATGTTCAGCTATATGATCAAATTCAATTACTATATAGGGTCAAAAGCGATTAAATTAGCAATTATTCAGCGTAGGAACGTAATAACGAAAAAGGTTATTAACGAAAAAGGAAAACTTTATTATTTTTCACGTTAGGATTAACCTCTCTTTCTCTCTCTCTCTCTCTCTTTCTCCCTCTCATCTTGCATTTTATTCTCTTCGGTATATTAACCTCGTGGTTTTATTCGATGAATTCGTTTCGTTAATACTATAGTTACCTATTGCATAGCATACGCGTATAGATATACATATACACATACACATCGGTGAACTTGTCGCAACGTGGTTGACGACGTGTCGAAAATTTGAACGCGTCGTTTCTCCCTCTCTGTCGACTAAAGAGATTATTCTAGAGATAGAAACGATAACGATATATCCATCTACAATTTCATCGAGATATTATAACGGAATTAAATTTCATTATAAATGTAACGTGATTGGATAAATGAGAAAAGTCGTTGATGTCCTTTTGGATTTAAAAGCTGCGAACGAGAATAAAACAGACAGACAGACAGACAGAGAGAGAGAGAGAGAGAGAGAGAGAGAGAGAGAGAGAGAGGGAGGGATAAAGGATATTTATTATATTTAAAAATACACATGATCAAAGAGAAGTCATTTTTATCAGTGAGGCGACTATTAATAATAAACGACAGGCGTTACACTGTTGTATCGTCGATAACATTAATCGAGTCACGATTTAATCTTCACGAACACCGACGCGTTTCAACGAGTATCAGCCAGACGAGGGACTTATTTCGTTCAGGATATAAAGGGAGTGGGTACTCGGGCAAAACGGATTTTACTGCGAAACGTCCTGAAAATTGTATTAGCCAGTGTGTTATCGCGAACAAAGCACGAGCTCTTCTATCTCTCTCTCTCTCTCTCTCTCTCTCTCTCTCTCTCTCTCCCTTCCTTCCTCCCTCTCACTCTTACACACTCTTTTGCCATTCTACCGCTTTTCCTATTGAGAGAACAATAAAACGGGCGATTCCTCTCCTTGTTTTCGGCCGATCGAATGAGTCTCCCTAGACAGCTTCGAGATAATTCCTTTAAATGAGCTCGTAGACCAGAGGATGATGAGAACGATGAAAACTAATTTATAGAAGCGAGAATGAACGTGTTGATAATACGTATATATTTGAAGAAAGCCAGTGTTAATCCTGTTTGCGATAATGTTATTGCGAATTGAATTATTACGTGAATATAAATGGCATTGTGTTTTTAGTTTATTTGAATAATCAGAAATCAGAACAAAATGAAATAATATTAGATTGATTTATAAATCGTCGAATGATATCGGAAGAGATAAATTTATAGATTAATTGTTAGAATTTATTGGATTAATAATGACGAATGTCTTGACAATTAATAATAGCGAACGGTTTCTACTATTTACATAAGAACCATTTGTTTCGAACAAACAGTTTCTATTTCGTTCTCTATTCGTAATCGCTCGAGTTGACTAATCTTCGAATATCTTTTTTTCAACGATTTTTTTCCTTTCGTTCGTTTTATTTTTTTACGAGTTCAAAATGAGTCAAGTCGCGATAACTACGCGCTACGTGTTTTCACAAATTAGTTTAATTGAACGAGAGAAGCGATTGTTAGTATACATTCGCTTCTCTCGTTAATATTTATAGTAGCGCGTTAGTTTTCCCCATAATAATGTAGCAACGAATATTGAAATTCATTTTATGTAGAGGGCGGCATGAAATGAATATAAATTGTGTCAACATTGATTTATCCAGCACGTATAATCGTCACATTCCAACGGCGAATAAAGATAAGCGTCAATGTATACGCACACAATATACATATATAGAGACATACGCATACGCAATTATAACAATATTTTACGTGTAAGTCCGCCGTTAAAACCGCCATGCCAATTGCTTTTCACGAACGAATTATCGGTAATTCATCGTTATTAATTTTTTACAAAATATAAAAACTTCGTCGATCATTGTCGTACTGCAAGAGAGTGAGTGAGAGAGAGAGAGAGAGAGAGAGAGAGAGAGAGAGAGAGAGAGAGAAACAGACAGACACAGAAAGAGAGAAAGAGAAGCACAGACAGAGATAGAGAGCTACGATTTATTCTCATTATTTAATTTGGTACACCAGGCAGATAAAAAAACAACAGCCATCGTCTGAATGTTTTTTTTTTCCGTGGAATCGTTAAATAAAAAGCCTCGGTTCGAATGATTTTTTATTTATTCATTTTATTCTTTTTTAAACGGAATGGGAATTAACGTAACTGGAGCATTGATTACTAAGTTGGCTCGTATCGTATACTTTCAGTATTAAGACGATTATATCGATTAAATATGAGATAAAAGATTAAGTCGAATTGTTTTTTTCTTAATAAGAAAATTTAATCAATTTTAATCAATCCACTTTCTTAATTACTGTTGTGAAATTCGTTCATGAACTTTCCTTCGTAAATACTTGTACGAAGATTCTTCTCGATATAAACGAAGAGTATCGACTCACGTTATAAAATTTGAAAGAAAAAATTAAGACGAATATTTTTTTTTGGTTTTTCTTATATTTTTTAACTTTTAATCTACTTTCTTAATTACTACCGTTGTGAAATTCGTTTAAGAACTTTTGTTAGTAAATACTCATACGAAGATTCTCCACGACGAAAACGAAGAGAGGATCAACTCCATAGTCACGAACGAAACTAAGTAGAAGAAGGAAGAAGGGTTCGTTCGTCGATGAGTTTGCAATTTGATTTCAGTACCGTAGTAGCGTCAAAAAGCTTGGAACGCGTCAAAACTCAACGACCATTAATCTTAGTCGAGCGCAAACATCGATCCTACTTTGTACACGAATACGTAACAAGGTCTACGCCACCATAAACTGGCCTCGAATGACTTAACCCCATCGAGAACTCAGCATCTAAAGCTCGGTTGTACCCTGTTCACTAGCTGACTTCGTCACTTTCCACCCTTCTGTTCCAAAACTCGATTACGTCTTGACGTGAGATAGGGATCCTTGAATCTTTCGAATTCTATATCTACCAGAATCATTTATTTTATCGAGCTCGATAATTAAACGTAAGACTTAACTTTCGAAAAATTTCTTATTAATTAAATGTACATTTTAATTTGATTCAATTTCATTTAGTGTATATATAAATATATCTAGGATAAGTTTTTGAAATTAAGACGCGTAATTTCTCTGAAACGACGCATTATTGAAAAGTAAGTTTGAAATAAAGGTTGTTTGATTTTGGCGGGTCTGATATAACACAATTATTTAGTTCTGAATTGATGAACATTTTCAAAATTATTTTAAAGTTAATTTTCTTTTCTATTCTTTTTTCTTCAATAAAAATCTGTAATTTTTTATACCAGTATCTTATTTTACGAAAGAAAAAAACGAACAACTTTGTACAAAACTTTTTTTATCCAGCTTCTACTTGCTATGATATTTATTAGAATATTAAGATCATAATTAAACCGAACGAGATATTTTGTCAACATAACACGAAGATGCTATGCATATTACAAATAAAGTCGTATTAAGACCGTATTCCATTCAATATATTAAGTCTTTGACCAAGTCATTATTTATTTCTCTGTCTTTCTATCTTTTTTCCCTAAGTCATTGGATACGGTATATCTCCAAGAACAAATACGTTATTATTGATTCTCGTCAATGTGTTAGTAGGAAGCCCTGTTCTTAATACTCTTACGATGTAAGTATCCTATAATCTCTGTCGAGAAGACCTACCGAAACTGCATGCTTTCTTCTTTGAAACACTTCGTTTTTTTTATTTTTATTTTTTTCAGAAAACGTTAGAAGAAAGAAAAAGACAATGATGAGACAACGACGACGACGATGGATCTAAATGGATTAATTTTTTAAATTCTATTAACCATAAGAGTGTGAAACAGATCAGAATAATCAATGTATCGTAGGTTAGAAGATATTTGTATAAATATTAAATAAATTAATATATAAGATACTAAGCAAAAATTCGTACTTTCCTTGTAATCCTTTTTATTTTGAAAGAACGAAATAAGTTAAAATATCTTTGCTTGGTTTTCCCTTTCACAATATTTCCACGTGTTCTTCTTGAATATAATGGTGGCACATGAAACGAAGTGAGAGCTACGAAAATGTAAAGGATCCGTTTATTGCGCGAACGAATACGTGAGAAGTTTATAAAACTTTATCTCTTCTGATCTTTGTTTTTCTCTTTGTATTTTACGTTGTTATTTTCTCTATCTGTCTTTTTTTTTGTTCCTTTTATAAGTTTCGTGATATCGAGAGGAGACCGTATTTATAGTACGTCCTTTTACGAATGTTACACGTTTCGAGATTGTGAGTTTTCTTTTATATATATAGACACACACACACACACACACACTTTTTTTAATAAAATAGAAAATGTAAGAGAGAGAGAGAGAGAGAGAGAGAGAGAGAGAGAGAGAGAGAGAGAGAGAGATAGTAATATAGAAGAGTATCTCGAACGAGAGATTACGAATTTCATAAATAAACAATGACACTTTACAGGAAATGGATTTCATGTGACGACTGAATGTTCCAAACTCGACTCGACAAGTCGATCCGTTTCGATTCCGCGCTTGATTTTCACCTACATCAATGAAACAAAAGAGAAAGAGAGAGAGAGAGAGAGAGAGAGAGAGAGAGAGGAAAGTGATTCGAGTGTTCTGTTCGAAAAACGTGTTCGACGCGTATCACGTCGTTTCTTTTAACGCCACCGACAGTATACGCTCTCTTTGCACGTTTATATATCGTGTTGCTGGACCGACGCCAAACTCGTAAAAAAGAGAAGTGTTCTTTGTTCTGAGATTTTGAAATTTTCGGAAAAGGTCGGAACGTAAAAGGATTTGAAAATAGAATAAAAAGAGTTTTGTACTCTGTTATTTTACTTTTTCTTCCCCTTTTCCTTCTCTTCTTTTTTTTCTCTTATGCGACGCAAATCCTTAAATCAAGAGAGATTATAATTAATTGCAGATAAATTCAAGAAAAATGATTTAACCATTTGTAACCCCATTTTTCATGTCTACGAAATAATGAAATTTATAATAAAACTTGTACTATACTACCAATTATAACTTGGACTTAGCAAACGTTAGTTTCTGAATACGAATTAACAATTATTTTTGTTGGAAAAAAATGTAATAAGATTAAAAAAGAAAAAGGACAGATATATAAATATGTAATTTTACACGATGTTATAGATAATTGACACGAGAAAGATTATCGAAATCTTAAATCAACAAGTTTTTTACATTGATCAATTATGAACGAACGGTTTGGTAGTTTTCAAACAATAATAGTTACTAAATGTTACGAGTGTGTGAGCTTTTTCTCGGTTTCTCCTGGTTAACACGAAACACGCATTATATGGAAGAGTTGAGGAAAAAGTAGGATCTGCCATTTTGTCGCTCTACCTATATGAACTTTTTCTCACTTCGTCTGATTCATATCATGTAATACTATTGCACGGAATTAATTCACACTTTTTCGAACTTTTCTCGCTTAGATTTTTTTTAAATAGTGAATTCGCGCGAAACTTTTCTCTGCAAAGAGTTTCCGAATGATGATGGAAAAAGAAAGAGAAAATATTCGAATGAAAAGTTAGGTCGTTCGGTCATCTCGAAATATCTTCTCAATCGTTCATCCGTAAACTTTTCCATTAATATAGATGAAATCAAATAATGAGATTTATTCACGTGAGATTATATCTCGAAATAATGAAATATCAACGAACCCTTAGATCTTTAATTATGTGAATAAAAAAGAATTGTGAAGATTGTGTATAACAATGATATAGAGTTTATTGTAGTAAATAACGCTTTCCGCAGACTTCCTAAACTCATCGGCTTTAACTTTGACATACATTTGACAAAATTAGCTTTCCTTTTTGGCACGGTATCGTTGAGTTACCATGAGATGACTCTGCTGTTTCGGTCACGAAACTAAATAATGTTGTGTAGTGAACAGGCATCACAATGGTCAGCTTCGCTTGTAAGCGTACCCACTATGAAAAGTACTTAGATGATGTGTGGTACAGAGCTATCATAAGGAAAATAGATAGATATACAGACAGGTAGATAGGTAGATATTTGTACTGTGGCTTTCCGTAGAAACATCGTCCCTTGTCTGTTCGTAGTATATCACGAAATATATATATATATATATATATATATATATATATATATATATATATCGTTGACATTATGCTATATATATGTATACATGTATATATATCAACTCCCCGAACAATATTCTCGAAATTAGCAGGGACGTACATTTTCCCCTGCAATAACATCCGACCTCGTCAAAGCTTTGACCCCTCTTGGGATTGACAACTTTGCAGGCATTTCGCTATCCATCAAACTATATACCACATTTTTCTATATCTCCTTTTTTCCCCCTTTTAATTATCTGGTTGTCTCAGTTTATCTGATTTATAATATAAAGTGTATAACTAAAATAAATTAATTGACTCCATCAATTAAGATTGCGTCAATTAAGAGATTATTAGTTATTTATTTTAAATATGTATTTAATAAATTTGTCTTTTTAATTAATTACTCGTAGTAGTAAGTTGTTATTATAATTTCCGACAGAAAGTTTTGTAAGTTTCTATTTTAATAGATACTCAATAAAGGAACGAACTTGGAGTTCGTAAACTAACAAAGTCCTAATTTGTTAGTTAACAACAGGCTGATTGTAAATGGGAGATGAAAACAAGTATTGAATTCTATTGGACACTTCAATTTTTACGATATAATCCACCCATATTTAACGAACGACGAAAGAACACTTCAACCACGATCCATCGGGAAGCGAAGATACGAAAACAAGGTCCGTCAGAGTTCATTCAAGCTTTAGAGTTGCTTGCGAACTAAACTCTGCGTAAGCAACCTCGCAAACACGATTGATTCTGAAACTAAAACAGGACTGGTCTTAAGACAAACTACAAACTCAATGCCGCTGAGACAAATGGAGAATGAGAACAGCTGTTCTTTGTTCTTGATATTCATAATTAATTGCTTATTTAGCGAATATAGGAACAATAAAACGAACAAAAAATAACATGAAATTTTTTATTCAAAAAATTTCAATTATGACGAACGAAACAAGGAAAGGTAACGTTTGATATCGATAACGCCAAGTAAATTTTGATTTCATCGAAATAATTTTTCTTTCTCTCTCTTTTTTTTGTACTTTTTAAATATTTTTCCTTTCGAAGTTTCGCATAGAAATGAATTGAATTTTTGAACGAATAGATACGTTACATCGATTACAATTTCCTGGAATAATTCCGACGATATTTTGAAAGATCGACGAAGAGATAATTTTAAATGATATTTTAAAAATGTGTAGCTTTGATGCAACTAAGAGAGAATAGAGCGAACGAATCCATATGTGTGTGTGTGTGTGTGTGTGTGTGTGTGAGAGAGCCGACTTGATGGATAAATGAGGCAGAAGAAGCTTCGATCCCGCAGCCTTGTTCTACGTTCTACGTTCTCGACGATTGGGCAGTGGCCTGATTTTCATGGTCGACTAGCTATAGGACAGATTAAGTATATCACTCGGTTACCTTCGCTGACTCCTCCGAGTTAGGTATATGTGAACTGTTTAAACGTCGAATAATGTGTAAAAGAAGTTAGGATAATCTTGTAAGATGTTTAACTTTTAAATTTGACACTAGTTTATCTTGAAAATATTAAATGATTCTTCGAATATGAAGTATGCGACGTTAGCTCTCTTAAGCTATGAATCATTTGTTTATGCATGGATTATCGACTTAACTTTAGGGGTTGAGTAAGAATATGTAATGTAAATAATTCGATGTGAAACGAGCGAATGATAAAAGAAAATAATCAAATATGTATATATGTATACAATGATATTTATAATTATTGATAATCTTAATTGACATTAAAATAGTGCGTCACCATAATAAGATATTTACAGACGTAAACGATTTAGAAATGATTCAAGAAATTGTCTTTTGATTTTTCTTTTTCTTTTTTAACAAATTTATAAACTTCATATTCTTACGTTTCTTTCCTTTATTGTTCTATTATTTTCATTTATTTTCTATTCGGTTTCGTATTATCGTACGAATTATAATATTTTTTGAATTCAAGGGAGAGATTGTGGTTTTGAAAATTTATCGTTCGCGAGATAGAACGATCACCAGAAATAACAGGTACCAATATAGTGATGTTACCTATAGGGAAACGTGGAATCGCATTGGGAGACACGAGAAGCGAATTACGCTCATCGACTATTTCCGACCACACGAGCCGGAAGTTTTGCACCCTCTCGACGTTTGATCGTGTCCTCTCGATTGTCGTTAACACGATGTGTCGTCGACAACTTTTGATGTTCTTCGTTGAGGACAGCCGAAATTGTGCGAAGGAAATTTATTGCACGATATGAAATGTCCATCCATGCGTCAGACGCAACCACTCACGCATGTTACTCCAAGAAGTACTTTGTTTTTTACATGGCCTCATTCATTATACATGTAATTTTAATTTCATGTAAATTAAGCGTGACATTATAAACGCATTAATGAATAAATAATAGAAATCTTCGTGTTGTTTTATTATGAGCGAAGTCATATTTAACTATGAACGTACATTATTTTACGAGATATAAAAAGAAATATTAATATGAATAATAATCGGATATAAATTCTTTGTCTGTGTCATCATATTGTATTTTTTTTTGTCGTAGTAATATACATTTGTTCTTTTCTTTTTTACGTATCTACTAACAACGAATCTATTCCATGAATAATGATAGAAAAAGAAAACAAAAGAAAAAATAGGAACAAATAATTAAATAATATTATATATCCTGCTAAATAGAGGAAATGAAAAAGAAATGAGTGGGGAAGTTGTCGATCGACATGTATGAAAAATCGCAAGTGGATGATGGAAGTGAAGAGAGAAGAGGACGAGAATTACGGGGCGAAATTTCACGAGGACTCTTCGTTATCGTGCGACGTGCTAATTCCGCAGCGCGGTAATTTGTCATCGTGGCTTGCGACGTGTAAATGCGTTGTCGTTGACCGTAGCGGAGAACCACGGGATCGTTTCCCTCCTCCCAAGAGTACTTCCCATCCTCGTCCTCTACTTCGTATGTCTCCGCTCGAAAATTTCAAAAAAAGCCACGTTCCCGATGATTAATTCGTTCTCGCGAGTCAACGTGAAAGGGTCGGCGCTTATTCGAAGGGTCAAAAAATGACCTCAAAATAACGAACGAAGTTTCATGTAACGGAAAGAAAATCTTCATAGTTTTATTTCAATTCTCGTCGAGTCACCCCTTTTAAATGTAAAAAAAAAAAAAAGAAAAAAGAAATAACATCTACTTTGCATGAAATTTATTTTCTGCTATTTGTACTAAACCAATATGTAATGTTATGTTATATGCAATGTTACTATTAATAATCTTATTATTATTTCCTTTGAAAATTTATCTTATCGTACCAACGTAATAAAAATCCTTGTTTCTATTTAGTTCATGAAAGTTGTACGTTACCATTGTTTTTCCATTAATATTTCAATTTTTAAAATTGTTTTTACATATATCTCACAGCTACATTAATTTTTTCGTGTGAATTTTCCTCAAAACGACAGTTTTCAAAGATTAAAGTTTCTTCACTCTCCGTGAATTGTGTTTGATAAGCGATTCCATCTTTTTAACGGCAACGAGATAATGTCAGCTCATTTGCATTGGTATGCGAGTCGTTAATGCTCTGTTACAAAAGAGGAAAGGGAAATTTGATCCGAAGTTTAAACGAGCTATAGTTTCTCGGTATTTAATAGAGTTCATTTCGATGTAGTCGACATAGCAAGTTGCTTTACGATTATATCGCGGCCAATCTCGATATCCGACCTATTCTATTTTCAATTTTCTCTCCTAAATTGATATTTTATCCTCTCATCTTTCAATCTTCCTCTTGTGACGATGAAACGAAATTATGTTTCGGATACTTCCTTTCTATTCTTTTCCATTATTCATTTGAAATATCTACTCCTTGAGTTTAAATTAGTCAACGTTTCTTTCTTTCCACGCATTAAATGTGCATTCATTTTTAATCCTTCGAAGGTACTATTTCTATTTTTAAATATTTTTTTGTATGACTTTTTCTTCCAACAATGGAATCGACAAATTATTACGATATATTAAAATATACCTTATATATTTTTAAAAAGAGAAAGGAAAAACAAAAGGAGATAAAATAGAAATTTATAAGATTATCATATCTACATATTTATATATAAAATCGAGTCATTATGAAATTTTCAACCGATTTAACATTGAATTTATCATACAGATTTCAACTGTTTCCTAAATTTATTATGATTTTGTTAGACAAAAACAGTTGAAATCTGTATGATGAATTCAATGTTAAATCGGTTGAAAATGTCATAATGACTCGAAAAATGGTTTTAGAACAGTATTTGCAAGCAATGATCACTACGTAACGAAAATACTATCGCTGATAGCAGTCAGCAATGAAAATACCATTGGTATTGAGAACCAGTAGAAATACGTCGATACGATTCCTGGGAATGTTCTGTTTACGGATTAATTAAACTTCCCCATACTACTCCTTCTCTCTAGCGTATCCCTTTTCAACTCTTTTACTCTACAAACACACGCACACACATACACGCGTTATTCTCTTTCTTTCTATCTTTCCTTCTCTCTCTCTCTCTCTCTCTCTCTCTCTCTCTCTCTCTCTCTTTCTCTCTCACACACACACACACACACAGACTGTAGATATATACATAGCAGCTCGATTATTCGCTAACATGCTCCAGATCAAATATCGTCGAGGAATTCACAGAGCTCGCCTGCTCAGGCGTTCTATCTTTAGCGTTCCAAAAAGCGCATCCTTTTGCAAACGCATCAAATCACTATGCGCGTTGCGTTCTACTGTTGTGAAAATGAAAAACACACGGAGTGAGAGAGTGAGAGAAAGAGGGAGAGAGAGAGAGAGAGAGAGAGAGAGAGAGAGAGAGAGAGAGAGAAATTCAAAGAGGAATCGAACTGTATATTGTGTGTATGGAAATGTAGAAAAGGGCGATTGTTATTTCTGTTTGTTTGGTTACACAAATGAACGATTATCTTGTTATGAAAGAGACCAATATAGACAAAAAACATGGTTCATTACTCTAGAATGTTCTCTATAATTTTATTATACTTGTGTATGTAAAATATACAAAATTACTGAGTAATACATAATTTAATAGATATGACGTGAACATAAAGAAAACAAAAAAAAAATTAGAAAAACCTTACCTTATATCTTTTTCGTACCAATGAGATTTTAACATTACCATTTGGAAAACATTTCTTTGAGTTTTTTTTTTTTTTTTACATATGGTAGGAACGAACTCGCGGGAATCATTAAAAAGTCTATACGATCGTTCTTATAAAATCGTTTCGATATAATACCACGAATCGATACCAAACACGCTTCGTATAGTTTGTGGATAATTACTCTCAACGGAACAGCGACAAATTAAAGTCGAATAATCTACTGTGCAATAATGTGAAGGGAGCAGGTATATTGCATACGTATGAGAATTCTCTGTCGGCCAATTGGTAGGCCGATCGAAGAGATCTACATTGGTTTAACATCGGTTGCTTTCTAATTTTACGAACGAGAAATCTGGGATTGTAATGTTACAGAGGAAACCAGCTTTATGATATGTTATGACGATTGTTATCCAATTCTTATAACGTCATAAAAATTAGTTATGGTAATTATTTAGAGCAATTGTATACAATAATTATTCAGAGGGACAATTAAGGATAATTATGTAGGGAAATCATTGATTTCAATCATTTGCAATAAACTACTTGTTTAATGTTCGCTATAAAATGCTTCAATTTTCATAGGTTCCTAGATTAATGCATATAAATATATATTACTATAATTTCACAGTGAATTTTCTGAGTTTGGAATTACTACAAAACATCTTCGAAATACTATTTACCAAAAATAATTACAAGTGTAAAAAAGCCACATTCTTTTCTCGATAGCTTCGAAAATTGTTTTTCAACAGCTAAAGGAGTAAAACTGGAGAGAGAGAGAGAGAGAGAGAGAGAGAGAGAGAGAGATGGCGAAGGAAGATTCGACTCTAAAACGAATTCGACGGCTCGTTCGAGCAGCAGCTGCGTTACGAAGGGTAAGCACGCTTCTGGTTATCTCGATGGCAATTACCATAAATTTGTAGAGCTATATAGAGAAGAATGTAAGAGAAAAGAAAGAAGAGAAAGTATATGTGTTAGAAAGATAGACAGAGAGAGAGAGAGAGAGAGAGAGAGAGAGAGAGAGAGAGAGAGAGAGATAGAAAATAAGATGGAGGAAGAATAAAGAGAATAAGAAGAACAGAAGCGTATTTATCGCGGACTTGGCTCAAAAAGAATTCGAGGCACGATGTGGAGTCTCTACCCAACCTCTTTCTCCTCCCCCCCTTACGTACGTGGAAGTTAAATCGCTTCGTTCTGTAAACTGGTTTCTCTTCACCCTTTCAACTTCTCTGCCCCTTCTCCGTCCCGTCTCGTCGTAAATCCCATGAGATTGTTGAATATCATTGTACCGTCGGTATAACGTTTGTTAACCCATCGTACGTACGCTAGCGATATGTTCTTGGGGAAGGAAAGCTTCGTAAAAATGAGACCGCGTGTCGGGAGAGGGGAATAGAAAGAAGGAGAGGTTAAAAGAAGAGAAAGAGGAGTTGTAGTGATCTCGAAAGATGATTCAATTTGTGAGACTTAGAGGGTGAGTAAAAGAGCTTTTTCAACACATCTAAGAAGAAAGGGACCATGTTTGTTACGAAATTTCCACCCTTAAAATTTGTTATTTCTTTTTTGTTATGAGAAGAAAATCCCCCGTTCTCTTTCTCTCTCTCTCTCTCTCTCTCTCTCTCTCTCTCGCTTTGATCGTGCGTTATATGAAAAATATATGAATATTTAACAGTGACGGCTGAGAGTTAATGTTTTCCATGAGGTTCGTTTTTCGCACGACACGCGTTATCCCAACATATTAAACTCGTCTACCGTTTTGCAGTTGAAAAAGGGGAGAAAGATAGAGAGAGAGAAGATTTGATTATTACCCGTGAAAATATTTTGCTAATTTCTGTTGGTTCCCTTCCCGTCGGCCACGATATTAATATCGTTTCTCTTTCGTACTCGGCGCGTTTCTAATTTTTTCGTAATATTCCCGACGCGATTTATTTATCACCACGCAATTTATCCACATATTAAAACGAATTGGAAATTGAAAAATGTCAATTTCGTTTTGTTCCTTTTTCTTTTACGACGTGCATCGTATATTATTTATATCGATGCAAATCGATCGATCTCGCTACATTATACGTATTCAATCATTTCTTTTATTCTTAGTAACTTTCTTCCCTTTCCATCCGGAACAACACGAAACGATTTCAAAAGAACAAACGCCATAAGCAAAGGTATGAAAGTGAGCCTCCTTACTGTGAACGATGACGAGCCGTAGTTTCGATCCTACGAAGCAATATAAATGCAAAGAACGATCGGTTTCGTTCGTGCTCTGTTCGTAAGGAAAAGGGAAGAAGGGAGAACGAAGGAAAGAAAAAAAGGAATAACAAAGGAAGGAATCGAGGAAGAGAGTCTAAATGCGAGCAAAGAGTGTAGTAGAGTGAGACTAGGGTCCTTATTGATATTCTTTTCAGGACATCCGAAAGGAGGACTGATCCCGTTGTAGTTTGATCGATAAAAGGACGTCATCCGTTAGGATAATTCCAAGCGATCGATACCGCTACCCTCTTAGTTAGTTGGCTTCATGGATTTAGCTTGGAGACATTGACCTCTTTTAAAAGATAAAGCGAGATTACTTCAACGATATATGCCGAACGGTTCCTTCCATTTTTTTTTTCAGGGTAGGAATTTGAAGAGCCAAATTACTATATCTTCCTCTCTCTCTCTCTCTCTCACTCCTTCGTTTTTGTTTTATAAAATTGTATAGTTCATGAATAAAACTTCGAATTTAAATTCAAGTCATTCTCGATATCTATTTTCCGTTTCCCCACTTTCTCTCTCTCTCTCTCTCTCTCTCTCTCTCTCTCTTTTTCTCTCTCACTCTCTTTTTCTCTCTTTATCTTCCTTTAGATTCTAATAGATGCAACTTGTCCCATAATCCTGCAAAAGTACGACGATCAACGGGGGAAAATTTTCAACGAGAAATTATGTGGAGCACGTTTGCGAACGGGCGCGTGGTAGCCCGACAAAACTGATACGATCCGCATTGCGGTAATTCGAACTCCTACCCGGACTGCTTTCGAGCAATTCCGAACACATGAAAATGAGTGCTTTCGAGACGGTGATCTCTTTGGGAAAAAGAGACAGACAGATAGATAAAGAGAGAGAGAGAGAGAGAGAGAGAGAGAGAGAGAGAGACATAGATGGATAGATAGATGGATAGATAGATAGATAGATAGATAGAGAGAGAGAGAGAAAGAGAGAGAGGGAGAGAGAGAGAGAGAGGGAGAGAGAGAGAGAGAGAGGGAGAGAGAGAGAGAAAGAGAGAGAGAGAGAGGGAGAGAGAAATAATTCCCTGTTGTAGCCGGAAAGAGATCGGCTCGAAATCCCAACGACGATCTTGGTGAATATTTTTAGTTTTTTTTCGAACTGAATATCTTAATATAGAGGATAGAGGAAGAGATAAAAAGAGAGATAAAATAAAGAAAGTGGAGTACGATTCGAGATAAAGAAGCACGCGAATGAGAAATCGTGATGGTGAATCAAAATGAGGGATGCGGTTCCACGGGAATCGAAAGTTCCACGAAGAATTGGCCCTTAAGCGAGATTAAGAGGATGAATATTAATAACCACCTTCGAGCTCGTCCCTCGTGCTGGCTGAAGCGAGAAAGTTTCACCGATAAAACCGACCGTTAAAAAGTGCGCTCGGCGTTCTAGCTATACTATAGTAATTCTCATCGTTGTGCGGCTTTAGAGGTTGAGCCGAAGGTAATGGCATCTCTCCTCCGAAATATCGCTTAACGTTTGATGGGTTATACAGTAAACGCCGATAAAACCGTAGATAGTGGCCAAGGATTTGCTTGCTTTTCGCTTCCCGAAGGGATCAATTTTTCATGAGCAACTACAAATTCCGTTTGAGCTTAGAGATAGTTAGTTATATGTAATATCGTATGTTCGTTTATATTTTTTTAGAAAAACGATCTTACTTATTTTTCTGTTTTACAATTTTTTATTCTCTTGGATCGTTATTAGTTAATAGTTCCTATTCCGTCGACGTCGTTTAATTCTGTTGTATCGATTGGAATCGATAGAATACATACAATTATATAGATACCATAATATATTCTCTACATTTTAACGATGTTTAGCGAGCAGAGTTCTGAAGTTTCTCAATCGTAAATTTCAAAGAGGGTTCTAACGCTAAACGGTAGTGTGCATTCTTCGATGATTTCGTGGGAAGTTTGTACAGGCGTTTCCCTAGGGATTCAGAAGTTTGGAGAGTAAGGTTGCTAGGCTCACAGACGAAGAGAAGAGAAGAGAAGATAAGAGAGAGAGAGAGAGAGAGAGAGAGAGAAAGAAAAAGGGAGAGAACATGAAGTGTACATATATACGAATCCAATCGAAAATTGCCATAAATCGCGATGCATAGATGCGTACAATTGTCGTGGTTTACGAAATTGTAGGTAGATGGTTATAGGGTGAGCGTGGAAGGGATGGGAAAGGGCGATTGAACGCGACTAAATGGAATTACCGATGAAATTAGCACGAACGTATCGGTTAACACTTTCCCACGATCGAACGATTCGTACTTTCGGCTCACGAAACGAGTCGAGCTGGCTCGGGCAACGGACTAACTCGTATTTATCTACGTTTTTCGATTCTCGAAAACGAGCGAAACGAAACGTCGTCGCGGTTTGAACCACGGTGGTCTCGCTCGACGCGTTCGCCAATTACAACGAGTTTCGGATGCTTTGTCAACTGACCGCGAATCTCGAGGGAAGCGACGCTCCAAAATGGATTTTATAACTTCTCCTTCTATCATTCTATTTCTGACTCTTTTTATTTCTTTCTTTCTTTTGTTTTATAAGTTATCGTAACCCATAATAATATCGTAATAAAAGGAAAGAAAAAAAAATGAGAGAAAGAGGCAGAGAAATGAGAAGATTAACTTATCGAATCGACAATATTTGTTTAACACTAAATTTACCAACAAATCAAAATGATTGGTTTCAATAATTTTTATAAAAATTTCTACTATATATTTTATTACATGATACTATCGAACCTTATGAATTTTTCTATTATTAGAAAATATTATATACGTTTTACCAATTTTTTAATATGTTATATATATATATATATATATATATATTATACAAGTTTATATATTTCTTCTTTCTCTCATTTCTTTTTTGATAACTATAAAATATACCTCAATACATCGAAATATTTGTCGATTGTACTGTATATTAATAGCAATCCATGAAAGAACTTTTTATTACAGGCAAAGAAATAGTCACGAGATCTTTAAAAGTATAATACTCACGATTGTTGACGCATAGCACACGTAGAAAAGTCGGAAATGGATCGTGACAATAAAGCGAATGGATCTCTCGTTCGTTGACCGATCGTTATAGCGTCTCGTGAATTCGTCGAGTAAATGGAGAAGAAAGCACTATAAAACTCTTTCGTAAACCACCGATATTCAACTCGCACACCATTTTTCCTCTTACTATGTCGACTATATATATCGATACACATTACTGCTAAAACAAAGGATAAAAGGAAAATTGTAAAAAAGAAAAAGAAAGATATTATTCCCTTCTCTTTTCTTTCTCCTTTACGTGTATGTTCTAAAAAGTATTAAAAGAACGCATTTTAAAAGTCCACATCCACAGAAGTTTTACAATGTTTCTAAGTAATGTTAATAGTACGACTTTTCTAACTTTAACTATAATAAAGACATTTATAATCTCTAGATTTTATTTCGTGCAGCAATAATACTTCTTATAAAATCTTACACGTATACGAAGAAAACGTTAGCATTTGTTTTAAAATATTTTCTTATCGTTCGTTCCTTTTTTTTGTGAATTACGGACAAAGAAAATAAAAAAAAAAGGAAAAAATTGCAGAACCTGGATAAAGATCGAGGAGTAACAGGGATGATTCTGTGCGTGTCCAACACGTCGTTGTAACCTCCGTACTGGTCGCGTGCCACCAATCGATTAATCTCTCGCAAGTTAATCCTTTGGCCCGTCCGAGTCGGGGGTCTCGATCAAGACGGATTAGAAGAGCGATTAAAACGACGAACACACGAAACGACTCGAGGAATCTTGATCGTAACATAAATAAAGCTCTGCCCGATCTTAACGGGAGAAGTACGTACATCTGTAGTCATAAATGGCTTATAGTGAGATTCGCCGTTCGAACAAATTTATTTTACTATGTGCGTTATTTTATCTCTTCGATCTTATTTTACAACGATAAACAAATAAATAAATAAATATGTGTATATATATATATATCTATATAAAAATATATTTTTAAATATTATATTAATTATATTAAAAATTAAATGTTATAGTCATTAATGGATATTTAATATCTATATATTATTTTTAAACATTTATGGAAAATTCTGTTTGTTTGTTACGCAACAAACCTAGTAAATTTGTATACTATTCATTAATATTTAATTCACAATGTAATTTCTATTAATATTAAGAACTTTTTCATATCTTGATGAAAGCTTTTGAAATTCATTTGAATAAAATGATTCTTCATTGGAAACTTTATTCCAGTATATCGCAGATGCGATAATTCAACGATATGAGTTTTCTCATTACTATGATTATTTGTTAATAATGAAAAATAATAATGAAAATTAAGGAAAATTTGTTAAAGATGAGCGGTTTTCAATTAAAATGTATATTAATTATTCATTATGTGGTATTATCATAGAATAATAAACAGTTAATCAAAAGACTTTTAATTCTATTATGATTGGTTTATTACATCTTCATTACATATGATTATTGGTATATATGATTACTGATATTTTTGTTGTAAAATAGGACCGCAGAGAGAAAGAGAAAGCGAGAGGAAGAGAGAGAGAGAGAGAGAGAGAGAGAGAGAGAGAGAAAATTAAAATAAAAAAAAATTCGTGGACAATTAAAAAAGAGACCTTAAATCTATAGAATTTATAAATAGAAATTTACGATTACAATAATACAGAAGCAAAACGATAATTAACAATAATAATCTTCTTATACGAAATTACGAGATACCTCATTGTACCTAATACTCTCCTTTAATTTTGGCGAATTCAATCTTACAATCCTTATAAGATGAATTCTTGTCCAAGAACACTCACGTTTCTATCTACTGATCGCTTTACTACGAGAATCTTTAAGCTACTTAAAGAAAGTAGATAGTGGTAAGAGAATTATTGATTCTCTACTTAGAGAAGTGCCACGTGAAATCGTAGCTACGTGTCTAAGGACTACCGAGGGTTACCAAGAAAGAGAGAAAGATAAGGAGGAACGTAACTCGTTGTGAAATTTCAAAAAGAACTGAATAAGAAGTAAAAAAGAGAGAGGAAGAGGAAGAGAGAGAGAGAGAGAGAGAGAGAGAGAGAGAGAGAGAACAAGTTCTAGAGCAACGGAACCACTCGGCGGCGTATTACAATTTCAAATGCAATTTCTTGGTGGAAACGGAAGGTGTTCCATGGGGTGTTCCTCTCGACTTAAGGTCGACGATGGGTGACACCATAAAATTCGAGTTCGTCCGAGAAAGATACAGAGAGAGAGAGAGAGAGAGAGAGAGAGAGAGAGAGAGAGAGAGAGATCTCTTCGATTCCTTTTTCTGCGATGGTGGTATTTCGCATTACCAGGATTAAACGGTTCGGAAAACAGTGCCGATATAAACGGGTCGTTGAAAATTCTCCTACTCGCATCTTCTCTCTTACCCATAAGTCCAAGGATCGACTAAGGGTCGCAGACGGGGACGACAAACGGACGGTACTCTCAACGTAATGGAACTTTTCCTCTTTCTCTCTCTCTCTCTCTCTCTCTTTTTCACCTTCTACTTCGTTACTTTCTTCTTCACTGATTTTTTTCCACGCCCCACTAATGTCCCAAGAAAGATTGGATTTAAAAAATCTAGGCCTACTCTCGAGCTTCGATCCTACTATCGATCTAAACGAGTGACACGATGAGGAAGGATCGACGATGGAATAAATTTAAAATTAAAATTTTGAAGGGTAAAAGAAACGAAGAAAAAGAAGAAGAAGAAGAAGAAGGGATCGTCTGGCGGCGAGTAGCCACTCAGAACGAAAGACGGATAATTTCGTACTAGGGTGAAATTTTTCTCATCCCACAGGCTCTCAGACCTCTCTCCAAACTTCTCAGCACGATTCTCTTTTCTCTTTTTCTCTTTCTTTTCTCTCTCTCTCTCTCTCTCTCTCTCTCTCTCTCTCTCTATCTATCTATTTTTCTATCTTTTTTTCTCGTGGCATCGTAGCTCTTCAGAGATATACACACACGGGAGTCGAATTGCATTTGCAAGCTTGGAAAGACGTACCCTCTAAACGAGGTCGTTCGCGAGCGAAACTTTTAAGATAATGAAACAGTTTCTGCCTTACTCCGTTTTCTTCGATTGGATTGAGACAATTAACGTTTCTCATCGACGTGTGCTGTGTACTTAAGCGTGGCTATCTATTCACGAATAACTAGACGTTTAATGAAAATGGAAGAACGAATAACTAGACGTTTAAAGAAAATGGAAGAACGAAATGTGTATATATATATATATGTGTGTGTGTGTGTGTGTGTGTGTGTGTGTGTATGTATATATATATATATATTTACAGATAGATAGATAGATAAAAATAAAAAAATAGATAAAGGGATAAGGAGAGGAAGGAAAGAAAAAGGGAAGGGTTTTCGAGATAATGAGCGACGAAACAATCATCTTCTACGAAGAGGCAGCTTTAAATTTGCATCCACCGACTTCTTGCGTTGAAAAAATAAAAGAGAAAGAAAAATGAAAAAGAAAGAAAGAGAGAAAGAGAGAGAGAGAGAGAGAGAGAGAGAGGAAGGGAGATTACGACCTCGACACTCCTATTACGCGATATATTCCACTTTTTCTCCGTCTTCTTTTGTGTTTCTTTATTCTTCTCTATCTCTATCTCTATCTCGATCCCACCCTCTTCATGGTCGTTGAAAGTACATGTCCCAAACGCGAAAGGGTCAAGTAATATTTTTTTTCGATGTTTTTCCTTTTCTAAGCGATGCAAAAGACTCGACAATTTTATTTTAATGTTGATAGAGAGGGTGGAAAAAGGACGGTGAGAAAACACCGAAGCGAAAGAATTATTAATTCGCCCTGAAAGATATACCTATATATGTATATGTAAGTTATATATATAGCATATACAAAGATTTGTGTGTGT
>OU426996.1:2535380-2545380 GCA_911387935.1 Dolichovespula saxonica | reverse complement strand
CTTTGTTTCGATAAAAATTAATATGTACTCTAGTTGATAAATATAACAGGCGGGTAATTTTATGCAATTATCTATCTATTTATTTTATCAATCTATATTTTTCATCAGTGATAACGTTTCGAAAAAATGAACATAAAATTTGAAAGGCAATTCGAGCTCGTCGATAACCGGTACACGAGAGTTGATTTAATCATCGTTGCCGAGAAACTTTATGTTCTTCATATCGGTCCAACTAACGAGCAAGACTAACGATCGTCTAGGAAATTGCCTGAAATTAATTCCACGAACGCGATGGCGATGCTGCTGGTGGTGATGGCGGTGGTGATGATATTCGTGCGGTTAGACGCGCTTCCTGGGATCACAGTTTTTGTAATTCCTCCCATTTTGTCTTTTATTACTTGAGCCGTAATCGGATATTAATGCGAATCATATTTTCATTACCGATCTAACTTTTCTAATCTTGCGAATTTAACTTAATGATCTAGTATATCTCGGTTATGAAAGAAGAAATAATAAAGAATTGTATATTTCGATCTCTATAAACGTGTATATGCATTCTTTAATATGCCCATGATCCAAAAAATAAAAGAAAATTGAGTATATAATTTTTTAACTACTCGTTTAATTTTTTTTTTCATTCTTTTTTTCATTTTTTCTTAATTTCATTTATGTAAATCTTTTCGAAATCGAATGTATAATTATAAGTCTGTCCGTACATCCACGAGGATTCATAAATTTTGCAAGACATTCTAATCATAATTCATCAAGATATCGTTGAGAAGGAAAAAAAGAGAGAAGGCCCGAGAGAGACACAAGTCGATCGTTATTCGAATCATACTTCGTATTCATGTTCGGACGATATTCGACTCAGCAGCGAACGTTCAAAATTCATTAGACATCCCCGAAGGTTCTATTTTTCGTGGAGTAATGAAAGGAAGCTAGAAGGAGGAGAGGGAGTTTATTACAAGATGGCAGAGAGAGAAAGAGAGAGAGAGAGAGAGAGAGAGAGAGAGAGAGACTTTAAAGCCTCGTAGCGTAGACCTTATTGGAATATTTTATCTTACTACGACGTGAGATTCGTGCATCGTCTTTCCTCGAAGAAAATGCGTTCCGGCCTCATTAACGAGAATATTTCTCGCAGACGTGCCATATTTTTTTTTTTTTTGCAACTACAACGACAACGAGATGATGAGGATTCGCCTTTGGAACTTCCTAATGGACGTAACTAGATATCCTACAATATATATATATATATATATATATACTTTTATCCCTCCCAATCTTTTTCCTTCAATTTCTATTTACCTTCAACCCTCTAATGCTTCACGTTTCGAATTACCGTGATGATAAATGGTACTCTTCTCTTTATCTCTCTGTTTTATTGGATAAAGCACACAAAAATCGAGGAAAAATATGGTATCGTAGGATAATCCAGAGTTTTATCAAGCTTTCTGACACACTTTGTTTCTCTCTCTCTCTCTCTCTCTCTTGAGTCGTCAGATGGAGTAACGTGAAACACGAATTAGACATTAGATTTGTTGAACTCGAGATAATTAATTTCCAGGCGATTATTTCCACTACGAAATAAATTACTTCCTTAAGGATAATAACGAGAGTAACTTGTTCAATCGGACATATATCCCATCGTTTCTCCCTATCTTCTTCTTTCTCTTCTTCATTTCATTCTGAAAAGCATATTTTTCGCGAGACTTTCATTAAGACACGAACTCTAGTCGATGAGCTGTAATATAGTTCCACAGTAGAGAAAACTAAGTTTACGTGTGTGTGTGCGTGCATATATGTGAAAAAGAGAGAGAGAGAGAGAGAGAGAGAGAAGGAGAGAGAGAGAGTGAAAGAGAGAGAGAGTGAGAGAGAAGGAGAGAGAGAGAGAGAGTGAGAGAGAGAGAGAGAGAGAGAGAGAGAAACGAACGAGTTCAGACTTCCGCCGGATGCAAAAGACTCACGATTTTTCTTTCGATCATAGGACGCTTTTTCAACATGATCGAACACGAAAGTTTTCATTTCTCTTCCTCGGGATGAAGGGATGATTTTTTTCCTTTTTTTTCTTTACGTACCGTTATAAAAATCTTACTGCCTCTTATCGCAACTCACTATTTTCACGATGAAATAGCCAGCTCGTAACATTTCCCTTCTCTTCCCTTTTTAGGGCGTTGAAACTATTTTTTATCGATGCGTGATCGATACTTTAATGCGAGTTATCGGTTCACACTTTTTATGTAGTTCATCCTATTTCGTTTAAATTATCTATGCAGTTTTAATCAATATCTTTTTTGTTACAAAGAAAAGAATCCTCTGAATAAAAGAGAACCTTTAATTATTATCACTAATAATATGATAATCGTAAATATTCATCAAGTTAAATATTTCAACGACAAAAAGAAACGTTCAAATGTCAGATAACAAAACAAAAAAATAAAAAGAATGGCTCTCTGGCAATAACTCGAAATATTCGATGAAATATCCTGCCAATCTGCCGTCACGTTGGGCATGTATGTGCGTTAGAAAGAAATGAAATATACCTACAAGCACGTGGAAACGAAAGAGAGAGAAAGAGAGAAAGAGAGAAAGAGAGAAAGAGAGAAAGAGAGAGAGAGAGAGAGAGAGAGAGAGAGAGAGAGAGAGAGAGAGAGAGAGAGAGAGAGAGAGGACAACGAGAACGCTTTATTTCGCAAAAGCCCTTCGTGTCTATTACATACACATACACGTATACATGCATCATACAGAGAAGAAGAGATGGAGGTAGAGAGAGAGAGAGAGAGGGAGAGAGTGAAATAGCTAGGACATGTCCTTTGCAAATTTATCGAGTGCCGTATCGAGTGCTGTCAAGCCTAGAACGATCTCGTCGATCTCGAGACGCGAGAAGTGGGCCAAGATAATCGTCCAGATAACTTGACGCTTTTGACACACGTGATTCAAGTGTGAGCTCGCACGCACCCTCTCCTTTGATTCTGAATATATGCAGGGTTGACCAAATAAAGGCTTGTAGTTGGTGTACAATGTGAACAAAAATTAATTTTCAACAAATCTCGGAAAAGATTTTAATTAATTTTTAAAATTACCTAAGAAATTTTGTTTCACCCCGTATATATGTACGTAAACAAAGAAGACAGGTTCCATGACGAGGATAATAATAATTTTTTGTTTGGTTCTGATAATTGAAAAAGCAGCAATGATTGTTCGCTAACGACTCTTTCAATTTGTGAGCTACGAGTCAATAGTGTACGTGTATGTATTAGTGTGGAAGGGTAGGAAGTACGGCTGATTATCGACCCTATCGAGATTCGAAGCGTACTGATAAAAAGTGTCGGAAAAAAATGGCCGGCTGTTGATGACAGGAGATCCATCTCGACCGAACTTCGTTTTTGATTCCCTCTTTTCCTGTTTTTTCTTTTTCCATTTTTTCTTCTTTTATCTAGAGAGCTCTTCTTCTTATTTTTATTTTTTTATCTGTTATCATTCGTGAAAGTAAGGAACTAATAAGGAAATCTTAAAGGATCTTATTGAATATTTCTTTTTACCTCGATGCATATATTTAATTTTTCTTAACGCAGATGTAATACTGATTTATTAATCGTGCGAAGCGGTTTGTTTATAATTAAGAATAAAAAAAATTACGTGCGCTCTTAATCCAATGAAAAACAAAGCAATCAATTTGGAATTTGTTCAAACTATCTTGATTAAAATTTGAGCTTTGCAATTGTCTCGCGGAAACACTGAAGCTTTTTCAAGGTGGAGATCGACGGATCGACTGAGTACGTTCGCTTGCAAACCTTTAAAGTATCCACACGCTTTTCCCCAAGAAAATCCTCGCCCGGACGGTGAGCAAACATTTTCGCGGTAAACGGTCGATTACGATGGCGTGCCCGTAAAAGAGAGATAGAGATAGAGTGAGAAAGAGGAGAAAGGGCAGCGTTCGGTAAATAGGTTCTAAGGCGACTCTCTTGAACGTCGAATTAGAACGGTTACGTGTGTGCCTTTGCACCGTAAGCTCCTCACATTCAGTCCTTTCATGCTTTTAAAATTGGATGCTTTAGTATAGTTTAATAGAAAACTTTTTCATTATTTGTTCTTTTTTTTTCCTATTTCAAAAAATTCGAATCGCTTTCATCGTGTAGGTTGAAATATAATCAAAATAAAAGAAAAATTTATTTAATTGACGCAAGGCGACATATAAACCGAACGGATTGTTTTTTATTTTTTCTTTCGATCATTCGAATGTTATGCCTACAGAGAAAAAATAATAAAAAAAGGAATAAAATACAAGCACCTTGAAAAGATTTCCGGTTCGTTTCTCTCTCTCTCTTTCTTTCGGGAATCGACGCTTTGATTTCGCGCTATCTTGTCTTTACAGCCAGTAACACCGGATATATCGACTTCAATATTTTAATGTCAAAAAGGCCAGAGAATATACTTGCCATTTTACAACGATGAAACAATTTTCGTATTCCCTGGAGGGATACCAGACAGAAGGGATAAACCGATACACTACTTTTTTCTCTTTCTCTTTCTCTGTCTCTCACTGACTCACTCATTCTTTTTCTCTTTGCCTGTAGTTTTCCTTTCTTTTTTTTTTTACATAAAATCGCTCGGGACATAAATTCTCGCACGAAACTTTTATCGCTTTTGACGTCACTCCAAGAAAGAATATTTTCTTTTCTTCTATCTCTTTTGTTTTTACAGAAATTCAAAGTTATGGCACTTCGATCCCGTCACAGCTGTGGTCACACACACACACATACACACACACACACACACACACACAAGTCTCGATCTTGTTAGTCGATGTGTTCGAAGAATATTATCTACCGATCGAACTATTTAAAGTATATTCTCCGTCGAAGTAACATTTCTATTTGTTATTCAAGGGGAACAAAGAAATAGATGGATTGAAGAATAAAAGAAAGAAGAAGCTTAGATTATTACAGTAGTGTTTCTAATCTGGAAGTATGAACTATTGCTGAAATATCTTACAAAAAGAAAAAAATAAATTTACGTATTATCATCTCACTGAACTAATCAAAAGAGAAGCATGATTTTACTAAGTTATTCATAGATAGCTAGATAGATAAAGTAGAAGTGAGAGAGAGAGAGAGAGAGAGAGAGAGAGAGAGAGAGAGAAAGAGAGAGAGAGAGAGAGAGAGAGAGAGAGAGAGAGAGAGAAAGAGAGAGAGAGAGAGAGTAGGAGAGAGAAAGAATTAATTTCTAAGATTGCTATAAAGATTCTAAATAGATGAGTAAATAGGTGAGAGAGAAAGAGAGAGAAAAGGTTTGCTCTTACAATTACGATGAAGATTCTATGAAAAATTATAGAAGAAAGGGGAGAAAACTTTCTTCGTGTTCGTGTCGTCGGGTGGTCGCGTTTAATGAAGTTTCTTATCGAGATATTCCCCGATGAAAGATCGATGGTAATGGAAAAATTCTTGTTCGTCTATTAACGGGGTCTTCACGCTTCCCCTTCTATTCTCTGTTATTAAGAGAAAGGAAAAATGAAAAAGAAATAAGACACGATTTTGTTCACCCTTCTTGCTGACTTACTTCAACTACATCTACGAACCTGAAACTTTTTTATTTTCCATGTTCGAAATTAATAGAAGACTTATAACGATTAAATTTTCTTTAATTTCGAGAATTTATGATTGACGTTATCGAACGTTATTTATTTATCTAATTACTTATTAATTTCTAATTATTTCAAATGAAGCTTTCGATTGTTTCAGAGAGTTATCCTTTTTATATTTTTTCTATTGTTTTTATTTTTTAATTAAAAATAGTGTGGTTAATGATTGGTTATAGTTATTACTATTGAATACCACTTAAGAAAATTTCAATTTGAAAATTTCGTAGTTAGGTTAATTGTGAGTCTTCGTAAGAGAATTGTCCCGTTGTAGAAAATCGCGTCCAGAGATTCAATTAAAAGAGCTTTTCAAGAAAAGCCATCGAGAAGAAAGAAAAACTGAGCGCGAGAACGATCTCGATGGACGATCGCGTCTAATACCTTAGTTTCTATCTCTCTCTCTCTCTCTTTCTCTTTCTCTCTCTTTCTCTCTCTCTCTCTCTCTCTCTCTCTCTCTCTCTCTCTCTCTCTCTCTCTCTCTAAAACGAATGGACGAACGAACGAACGAACGAACGAATGAACGAACGATTCGAGCAGTTCTGGGATCTCGAAGTCGAGTATAATCGTTTGCTTCGATTGGATCTTCGCTGGGGATGACTCGAACGTGCCGATCGATAGTTTCTCTTAGCGTGCGTTATCTCCGAATCGGTTAGACCAAAAGAAATTAGTGATCTTTATGACTCTATCAAGAGAAAGAAAAATGCATCATTTTTATGTTTATATACATACATACGTATAAGTATTCACAGATACATATGTACATATATACTAATTCATCGAAGTATGTTATAATATCTTTTTCAATAAAATAAAATAAAATAATACGCATCACTCGCAAAAAGGAGTGCAAATGAAAACTCAAGGAACCGTTAAGTATTTATTTATTTTTTTCTTTTGATAAGAGTAGAGATAAAAACAAATAGATAAATAAATGTAAGAACAGAAAAAAAGATAAATAATGGAAATATCGATAAAAATAAAGAAATAAAATATCTTCGTCGAAATCTTAGGAGTTCTTACATTTAATATTTTTCGGAAAAGTTAACTTAATATTCATTCGCTATATTTTTTTTTTAATTACCTTCTTTTTTAATTAACATACAACGACGATATCCATCAAATTATTTGATTCTACGAGCTACAAAATGCATGGAGAGGATTCTAAGCTTGAACCGGCACGTTCGACGTCCAACGAACGAGCCGAAATCTGCTAGGAAATGGCTCGCTCGATATTCTCGTAATTGGAACGAGAATGGGTAGACGTAGGTATGTACCGAGTACCGAGCTCGTTCGCTTACGAGCGCCGATTTCGCTACAACGCTCGAATAATCGCCGATATACACTCGCCTGCACCTGCTCGAACGCGTATGCAAAAGCCATTCTGAATTCCGTTAGTCTCGTCGCGTTCTCCACTATTGTCTTTGTTTAATCCCATTTCTCTAACAATAAGATCGAACCTTCGGAAACCATTATACATACATCTATATACATATATATTTTTTTATTTCATTATCCTTTTTTTTCGATAAAAAACAGAAATTAATAAAATTAAATAGGAAAGTCTCATTACCATGAACCACTTTATTAATTATTTTTTATTTTTGTTTAATTTATTGATACAGAAATTATAAATAGTATCTATACTTGTTAATACTGATATTGCTTGTATACAAATACTATAATCCACTATTATTTTAAAGATAAAACTCGTTCTTTTAAATAGAATGTTAATTAATTTAATTCTTGAGTAAAATGTAAATTAATTCACATCTGTTGGTTAACGTTTTTCAATTTCTTTTCTTTTCTTTTTCAGATAAAAAATAACAAATTATAGAGGGTTAAGACGATGAAAAAATGAGAGGGCTTTATTCTGATTCACGTACAAGTAACTTGATAATTAGCTCCTAATTATAATGATTATTTTCTATCACGAAGTAGGAAAAATATGACAAGTCAAGGATGGAAAGCGAGGAAACGAGATGATCGATAGTTTTTCTCTGTAAGTTTTTGATTAATGGACTCGTTTAGAAGAAGAAGGAACAGTTTAAGACTTTTATTTCTTTACTCCGATGTAACCACCAATTCCTCTTCATTTTTCTTTTTAACGCGTCTTTCCAACTTTCGGTTATCGCTCTGGCTCCTCATATTTACGTATAGGACACACACACACACAGAGGACAAATACATACATACACACATACGCCTTCTGTGAGAAGAAGAAACGAGAATCCGGGCCAAAGTTTTCCCGATAAAACGACTCGTCCTCGACATAAATACGCTCTTACTGTGGAACGTCGACGCGTACAACTTTCCGACGCGATACCGCAAAAGAATCGGACGACTAACCTCGATAAGGATGATTCTCCATTTTTTAAATCTTTTCACTTCCATCTTTTACACGTCATCGGAAAATCAGGCTTAAGTTTCGCGAGAAATTCCGAGAATAACTTTTTAAGCACTTCGTGTGCCGAAAGGACAATAGTAGCATGTTCACGAAGAAAAAGAAACAAATTTCTTTAACACGTATTTACATAGAACTTAACGACGCATTTGGACGTGATTTTTGATGCGTTGGTATTTATCGAAAAAATTCATTAATGAATTCTTCTATGATCTGCACAAAAATCGATTAATGGAATGATACACGCTCATGATCGTTTCTCGTTGATTAATTTCAGAAAATCTATGATCTGCGAGGAGATCGATCAATGGAATGATACACACTCATAATCGTTCCCTGTTGATTAATTTCATTGTATACATGTCCACGGATAATTTCTGATAAATTCTGTTTTTTGTTTTGACTCCACCGAGGAAATTAAACTTGTCGCGATTGTCCTCTCCTCGAGAAGGGACAATAGAAGAAAAAGTAGAGGAAGGACAATATAAGGGAAGGGAATGAAATGAGAAGCAAAAGTGTGGGAAACTACATCGAGAACTCGTCTACTGTCTTCCTTCTCCGGGGGCCAAAGTTTATAACCTTCGTTCTCGTCCTAGGAACCGCGAACTCAAAAGGCCGAAGAAGAAGAAGTGGAAGAAGAAGAAGAAGAGTAAGAAAAGGAAGAAAAAGAAGAAGAAGAAGAAGAAGAAGAAGAAATGGAAGTGCAATCAGAGGAGACGAGTTTTCGTCGTCTCCGGAGGGCGCGAAAACGCGAATTAAAAGTCGAATATGAGATCGACGAAGTTCAACGACTCGACTCTGTCGAAATGAAAAGTTATCAAAATGCGAAAGACCTCATTCGCTTTAATTTCTTTCAAAAATCTCTATTTCACGAAGGACTTCTTCAAGTTCATATTTGATGAGAGAAAAAGAATTTTTTTCCTTCTAAATATATATTAAAAAAGGCTATCTTTTACCTTTGACATTCAGTTCTATTACGTGTCGAATTTTCGACGATAATCGTCAAAGGCGTGGACTAATGGAGTGGGTAGGTATCATCAAAGGTCTATTAAAAGAGACAGAGAGGAAGGGAGAGAGAGAAAGTGAGAGAGAGAGAGAGAGAGAGAGAGAGAGAGAGAGAGAAAGAGAGAGACAAGACGTATTATATTATGCCAATGGCACTTGTTAATCCGATGAATGGTCCTTCTTCACCGATAAAAGGGAACGAGAGATGTCCGTCGTTTACTAGACAACTTGACGTTATAGTCTTCCTGTTTCTCGATGCATCGATGAAATATCGATGGATTAACGAAACTACATCGATAAAATTTGTCACGGTAAAGTTCCAACATTATTCTACCAATATCTGTTTACCTTTTCTTTTCTCTCTCTCTCTTTCTCTTTCTCTCTTTATTGTTAAATATGCATACCATGATGTATTAAATAAAAAATTAGTCTATGTCGATGAATCTTTTTTTTTTAATTAAAATTCTTTTAAATTATTTAAACGAATAAATATTATAGAATGGAAATACACAGAGTGAAAGAAGAAAAACATCTATTCGGGATCTCAAGGCATTAATTTTTTAAAGGAAGAGGAAGCTCGTCGTCGTTTAAGAATTATCATCGTTGACAGACAGCCGACGCAACAACGTCGCGTTACGACAAAGATCTTCTGAGTATATTTCGTTTTATCGCGCAGACACGACGCTTTTGTCGTCATGGATCGGCTTTATCTTCTTTTCAGGTACCAGTGAACGTAAAAGTGCTATGTTGATGTCTTTCGCGAGAAATGGACAGATAGAGAGTGAGAGAAAGAGAGAGAGGAAGAGAGAGAGAGAGAGAGAAACAGAGAAAAAGAGAGGGTGTTCTCTTCTCGGCATGCAAAAATGTCGATCGAAAAAGAAAATAACACGAAAGAATTACGAGAAATATTCTTTTTTTAAAATTCATCTTTGTCTGTCTGTCTCTCTCTCTCTCTCTCT
>OU426996.1:2512880-2530380 GCA_911387935.1 Dolichovespula saxonica | reverse complement strand
CCGAGTACAAATAAACCTCACAGGATCGTAATAATCATGAGTTATAATCAATCAGTAACGAACTATCGATAAAATGAGATAGATAGATAGATACATAGATAGATAAATAGAGAGAGAGAGAGAGAGAGAGAGAGAGAGAGGGAGAGAGAGAGAGAGAGATAAATAGCTGGATTGTATTATATCACTCCTAAATATAGTACATTATTAAACACTAATATATTTGTTTACATGTTCGTAATTTATCATAACATTTTTGGATTATGTGTGATCATTTGAAAGGTAATATAAGCCAGCCGATAGAATGTAAATAATTTTTTTTCGAGAATGTTTTTTATTTACGATACTTAAACTTTAAATTCAAATTAAACTAAAAATTAAAGAAAACGTGTATATATAAGCTATTTCAATATCGATGTTTTGGAAAACAAAAGCATACAACAGGAAAGAAATAATAATACGACGATGAAGTTTACGTTGTCCTTTTTTTTTCAAACTAAGTTAGTATAAATAAGTATTGAAGAATCGAGCTTCAAAAGAACTATATATTAGGGTGGTCATTATTTGATCTCTGGAAGAATTTTAATAACTGCAACTCCATAAGTTCAGCTCAAAATAAATAAGAAAGAAATCCTTTTTAATATTAATATTAATATTAAAATGTGCTTTTTCTATATTTAAATAATATGGAGATTTTAAATATGTTTAGACATCATTTATTAGAACAAGCATTTCTTTGCCAAATATAATTCAAAATTCTTCCATGACTGTTCCTTTAGTAAAGCCATAAAAATTGTTTACGATACAGTTGAAATAACCTGTAATATGTATCGCATTTGATTTCCATGATTTATCGAAATATTATTGAAAATTGAACCGAATTCAAAGCTCTCTCTTCAACGCCGTTAATCAGTTTCGCTGTTTGTTTTAGTAAATGATATCTGAAATTATTTAATATCTCTATATTATTTTTAAATGTAAAAATGTTATAACATTAAAATTATTATTTTTAAATGTAAAAATGTTATAATATTATTTTTAAATGTAAACAACTATGTTTTAATATAAAGATAATAGGTTGAAATATGCAAATTATTATTATTATCTTTTTATTTCGAACTGAACCGACAGATGTACCCATCAAAATTTCTTCAGAGGTCAAATAATGACCACTTTACTGTGTATACACTCAAATGAATTATTTCTTCTACGTCTTCTAAGAATTGTTCTGGTGTTGTCGAAACGTCGATGCTCAATCGAACGGTGAATTCAGCGAAGCATGTTTTGCCTATGCAGGTACATCAGCCAGCTAGAAGCTAGTTCACTGAAAAATTGGCGACTTCTTATATGTGTATGCTACGTAAGTGTGTCTGGGTGTTTCTCTCTCTCTCTCTCTTCCTTTCTTTATGTATGCGCGCGTGCGTGTGTGTGTGTGTGAATAAGGAGAAAAGAGCAAAAAGAAATCGTCCTTGAATCTTTTGAAAAATATCCTTCGTCGATATTTGTCGAAGTTAGCCTTTGATTCGAAAATAAAAAATAACTTCTGGAAACCGAAAGCAAAAAAAAATGACGTAGACATGCATTTGTAAAACGAGCAAACAAATCGAAAGTCATTTGCAATCGGATTTAAGCGAGGATTCAAGCTCCAAAATTTCCTATTATCCCGATCGTTTCTTGCCTGAGAAACGATCTACGTTTTTTTTTGCCGATCGTCGTTCGTTCGAGATGCCAGGGAATCTTGATATCAAACGAAAAGAAAAAGAAAGAATGAAAAAAGAAAAAAGAAGAAGAAGAAAATGAAAAGAAGACAGGAAAGAGGAATGGATAAGGTCGCTGCGTTCGCAGCTGAGTAGTCGCGATTCGTGAAGATTCCATGAAAGCACGTTTAGCCGAGGCTAGGTAGAAAAACGAGGACATTAGCCTCGTTAAAGAGGGAAAGAGGCCGTCTTTTATTTTTTTTCTTTCTATCTCCTTTTCCCTTCCCCCTCCTTTTGATCAAAGTTTGTCGCGATAATATCAAGGAAAATCAGTTCACGCGATCTTCTTGCTTTTTCCTCTCACGATCTTCTACGTGACCTTTATCTTCTTTTGCTTAATGACGATGGCTTGATGTAGAAGATATAGTGTAAAGTAATCGTGGATTATCTCGAAAAAATATATTCTTGCGAAATAGATAAATTAAGCTTTGTTTATTTCGATGAAAAAGAAATAATGTTAAGTAATAGTGGATTATCTCAAAAGAATATATGAATTGGATAAATTAAACTTTGGGTTATATCGATGAAGAAGAAACAGTATAAGGTGATCGTGAATTATTTGAAAACAATGCATTACTGCGTAACGAATAAATTATACGGCTTCGGTTATCTCGAATGAATAGGGACAATGTAAAATAATCCGAGATTATTATCTTAAAACAATATGTTCTCTGTGTAATAGATAAATTATACGATCTCGGAATATATATTACGAAAGCCGTCGAGGCAATTGTTTACTTGCGTTCGATCTTAAGCGAGTCTGGATAACAACTAATGTCTTCTCTAGCTGTATAGACTCAGAAAATTCTGTAAACTTCCCCACTATCTTGCCATTAATACGATACCTATTAAGATCAACGTTCCGATTCGAGAGAATGACTCTTTTTTTCAGTAAATATGTACATACAAAAAAGTTATTTTCAGTAAATATGTACATACAATAAAAGTTATTTAGTAATGTTTTCTGAAATAATTTTTCTTTATTGTTATTAATGTACATCCTAAATCTTTTTATTAAGACTTTTTATCATATGTCGAAATGGAATTTTAATATATTGTTTAAATATAAATCGTAATTATATTAAATAAAATTATTTTTTACATTTTCTCAAGAGTTATTTTACTGAAGCTTTATCAATATTGACTTTTATGGTGTTACTAGCATTATATATATAATCATTTTTTTCATTAGATATATGAAATTATTATAAAATTATTTATTACATATAAAATGATCGCGTGAAAGAAGTTAGGTGTTATTTAAACGTAATAATAGAAATAAATGTATGATTTATTTAGTTTATCACATCAACATTCGAATCACGTGAAAAAACGATCGATAAAATAAGGATTTATTCTTGAAGGAGTCCTTTAAATCGAGGAAGTTAAAAATCGCCTTACTGGAGCAAATTTTCTCAAGGCAAGATCTCACGTTAGCTAGTCGAGCTTTACAAGTTGACTTACCGATAAAGACGTCGGTCGGCCGACGTGATAAAGTGCACGACTTATACGCGTATACACCTTCGTTCTTTCTCCTTTACCTTCGACGTGATGTTTCTCGAAGAGAAAAGCAAAACTCACCGTTAACGTCGACATTAAAGCTGCTTATCCTTTCAACGAAATCGAACTACGTGGCACAGCTTCTGAACGAGGTCGCTATTATCTATCTAACGAGAAATCTTGCGATCTCGCGTGATTTTTATGAAACAATATACACATATACGTGCAAAATCAGAAATTATAGTTTTGGGTTAAAAATAAAGAGAAAGAGAGAGAAAGAAAAAGAAAAAAAAAGATTATTATAATGTGAGAACATGAATTTCATGAGTACAAAAGGTACTATATATATGATATAAAAATTATTATCGTAGTTAGGAAGTAGAATGATTTTACTTTAAAATAAAAGCTTTATATATATATATATATATATATATATATATATATATATATATATATATATATATATATATATATATAAAGAATATAAAGAAAAAGAGAGAAAGAGAGAGAAAGGCAGAAAACGAGTTACTCTTACCTCATAAAGCGAAATGGCAAAAGCGGACCGATCGGCCATCCTAAAGAGACTTTCTTTACAGGAGAAAAAGAGATGGAGACTGTACCATCCCGAGTACCTTTTAAAGTCGCCATTTCTTCAGAGACCAGCTGAAACCATCTACTGTACAGAAGAGAGAGAGAGAGAGAGAGAGAGAGAGAGAGAGAGAGAGAAAAAGAGAGATAGAGAGAGAGAGAGAGAGAAAGAGAGATAAAGAAAGAAAGAGACCACGTCCGTGTCCAATCGTCCGTAACGAAAAGTTTCAACGGTCTCAAGTTTACGCGAAGCAATTACTAGCCGTCTCTTCTTCTTCGAGCCGAAACTCTAGCTGGTTCGAAGTCGTTACGAAACTAGTACTAATGAAAAGCCAGATTTTCCATCTACCTCTGTCTCTCTCTCATTCTGGTTTCACCATGTTTCCTTCATTCCTAGGATCCGATCAAAGAGCAACAGTAGTAGTTTCAGTCTACGAAGTCATCTCAAGCTATACTCGATAACCTAAAACTAACGATATCTCGAATTACCATACAATTTCTATATCGACGTAATATAGCCAAGAGGACTCTGGAGCTTTCGTGTCTTTGATAAAGCCATTGTTCTTACTCTCCCCAGTTATGTTTGGACCGAGTCAATTGGAACAGTTAGGGCTCGAATCCAACCTAATTCCAGAACAATCTTGACATGTTCTACGATCTAACTAAAGCACCATTATTGGGATTTGATATTCTTATCAAAATGAAATAATGACATTGCAAATATATATTTTGAAGTACTGTCATGAAGAGAACCATTGATTCTATAGAATAGCTAAGAGAAACTGTCGAAGATATCAATGTGAATAACCAGAAGGACATTCTGGATATTGTGAAACAAGAGGAAGGAAGATCGAGAGGTAGGAAACACTATATCTTCTTTGACAAAAGCCAACAGATTCGAGCATAATCCGAAATCAATAGCTCGTTGGCACCATCATCCTTTGCTTTACATCTCTTCCATTTTTCTTTTCCATCTAACTGCGTTCGTATTAACACTGACACGATGAATTGTGGCTATGTAATGAACTTCAAATGTATATCGATGTTACTATCGATTTTCTATATACGCAATGTTTCTATAGGTTTTCTATCAACGAAAAATTTTGTCACTTTTGTATTCAATTCTTATGAATTATCTACAAAAAAGAAAACTATTTGAATCTTAACGCTTAATTAACGCTATTTCGATCATAAAATTTATGGTTACTTCTTCTAAATTTTTTTGTTAGCATATTTCATAGTCATCATTTTTAGTTTAAATATATAATAAAGAAAAAAGCGTCATTTATATTATTATATATACAAATACAGTATTCTTTTTAAACATCTTTTTTTAATCAGTATTTTTATTAATTAATGGTAAGTATTTTGTATTATAAATGATCAATATATGTGAATATTTTTGTCAGTATAAATAAGTCAATGTCAGGATTACGTTAGGATTACGTCAGGTTTGTGTCATTGTTAATCGGTATAAAACTGACCGTATATATAACGTATTGATATTTTATTACAAATACCGAACATTTATTTTAAATACTTCTAAAAAATTTTTGAAACACCGATCCAATAAAATAGCAAACATTCTTATATAACTTTGAATCGTGGTAAAAATGATTAGTATAGTACCTAATATATTACGTAATACCAATGATAACTAAATTGATAAATTGAAATCTCTTGTATACCGTAAACATTTTCAAATTAAGCGTCACCTTGTTTTGATGACTATAATGATAAAAATATTTCCTTCGGAAAGGAAATTCGATAATTTTCTAGAAAAAGACAAAGATGGATGAGAGACGTACAACGATTTTGAAAACGGTTATTCTGAAACGTATCGATGTTAAGAGCTTGTTGCGTCATGATAGAACATTGACAACAGTAAAAGATAGAAGAAGAGAGAAAGAGAGAATGAGAGAGAAAGAGAGAAAGAGAGAGAGAGAGAGAGAGAGAGAGAGAGAGAGAGAGAGAGAGAGAGAGAAAGAGAGAGAGATAGAGAGACACATAGTATAGCAGTTTTGTTTCACGTTGAATAACGCTAGTCTATCGTTTACCCCAGCCAATTCTAGCCAGCGGCTGAACGTTCTGGACCATCTCGTTATTGCCTGTTCGCATTCCGAGTGAAGGTTTATATCACGTTCACTGCCCATCGACGACATTGATTACCATGGGCAGTGAGCAGATCGGACTTCTCGTTCTCTCGCTGCAAATATCTCATTCACTCTCTCTCTCTCTCTCTCTCTCTCTCTCTCTCTCTCTCTCTCTCTATCTATCTATCTATCTATCTATCTATCTATCTATCTATCTTTCTTTCTCTATTCCTCTTTCGAATATGTAAAATACGATGAAATAACAATGTTAATTTCTATTACTTTGAATGAGTGTATAGTTAATCAATATCATCGATATTGATTAACAATGAGTTTAGCTAATTGGATGATAATTAAATGAACAATTCTTCCATTTTTATTTACAAGATCTATTCGAAGAGGATACGAGACTTTATAAAATTTTTATCAGTATCTTTACGCTTGTAGGAATCCAATCAATGATCAGAACTCAACTCGTGCGTGGCACATATAAGATAAAAATTTACAATCGCAAAAAATGAAAAGAAAAAAGAACGAACTCTTGGCTAGTTTCAAATGTCGTACCGCTGAACACGCAAGCTCATTTTAGATCTCGAACCACCAGTTTCCATGTGATCTTTTTATCGTCCCACGCGAATCTAATCAATCAACAAGAGATAAAGAGGGAGAGAGAGAGAGAGAGAGAGAGAGAGAGAGAAAGAGAGATAATGACAAAGAGATAGAAAGAACGACAGTGAGAGAAAGAAAAGAAACTACTGTTCGTGACGAAATAAAAAAATAGGGAAGCGAAAAATGATGAAACGTTAGTCGTAAAAATTTGTTTGATTATGTCATATAATTTTTTCCTCATAATAATATCTATCTATTGTTATGATGTATTCCTCTAATAAATGATGTCATGAACTTTCAGTATTTTAAATCTAAATATGGAACACTAATATTTTTTGATAGAAAATTGATCGACCAAATAAAGTAGTATTTTTGACAATATATTTTACAATCAAAATTTTCACAGTAAAGAATATAAATCAAACATATTATTATTTACAATATATTTTATAGTCATAATCTTTAGTTTAAATATACAATGAAAAAACGTCATTTATATTATTATATAAAAATATTATTTATATTATTATTATAAAAATGATATTTTTATAATATATATTTTATAGTTTCAATCAAAAATAAAAATAATGTTGCTTATTTTTATACAAAATATTAAAATTTTTTATATTTACTTATCATCCAATAATTAATAAATATTTCGAGATTTATTGGCTGTAAGTAAAAAATTCGTTTCATATAGTAAATTTATTAACGTGCAGAGAAATTAAAAGCGTCCGTTGATTTTCGCATTCACATACATTTCATGTAGGTCGTGTGGAATTGGTTATAACGTGAGTTTTATGTGTTGTCGTTGATGAGTACTAGAGAGATGGAAAGATAGATAGTTTTGCGTTCTATTCTCTGCTTCTATTATTCTTTACTCTAGTATTTTTGAATTATCACTTTATCGTTTGAATTATACTCGTAATCGAATGAAACTCCATTTTCGTTTTTAATTGATGTAACAATTACGATAAGGAATTATAAACGAAACTATAAAATCTGAAGAATTTAATTAATATTTCTGTCATGTATCAAAACTGTTAACCTTCCATTACTTTGTTTGTTTTTTTTCGTTAAATCGAAAATAATGAAGAGTGAAAGGTATAATATAACTTATATTAACAATCAGCAAATATTAACCTTTACATATAATCTAACAATTCTTTTTCTGACGAAAAAAAAAAATCAAATAAAATAGACATACGAAGGTATGAATTCAAAATTATATTGGGGTTTTATTGGTTTAATATAAGTAATGGATTAATTAACGCTCTACAATAAAATTGCATCGTTGTTTTATTTATAAACGATAAATGCTTTTAGTAAGAAAGTAACAGATTTATGGCGTAGCTTTACCGTACGATCTGGCCAATAACGATAAGCAGACATTTCATTTCTTCCCACGTACTTCTACTGAATCATATTCTCTCTCTCTCTCTCTCTCTCTCTCTCTCTCTCTCTCTCTCTCTCTCTCTCTCTCTCTTTCTCTCTCTCATTGGAATCCAAACTCTGCAATTTATGAAATCCCGGTGAAGGCAACCGTGCGTTTACGATCCTTTTCTTTGGACCATACTGTAAATACCAGTGCCGGGTTAGCACTGCAAGAAAACTTTCGAAAGCGGTAAACATAAAAGGAAATGACGAAGGAAGTATAGAAAGAAGAGCAAGAAGAAATAAGGAAAAGTATAAAGAGCGAAATAAAAAGAAAAGAGAGAGAGAGAGAGAGAGAGAGAGAGAGAGAGAGAGAGCTTGCAGCAATCCAAATCGGAAGCAAAATCCTTCGAGTTGCTTGCAATTCATAATACAGGATAATAGAGGCATCACCATTGTTTCCGTAGGAAAGCTTTTTTTAAATTCTGAGATATTGAACAGTACGTGGAATGGAGTTAAGGTACTAAGGATGAGAAACAAAGGAAAATAGGTATGACATGAAACTGACAAGTCGATCCTCGGCCAACGTTACGATGGACGTGAAAAGAACTAATGTGTAGGGAATATCTCTTTCTGTCTGCCATGTTATGTATTTCAAATGAATGTCAGTTAAATAGATAAATTAATATTAAAAAAGGAAGAATAAAAGAAGAAAAAAAAAGAAATGAAAACGATAAGACACATACGAAAAAGTTTCTCATATTTTTCAACGAGGATCCACATGGATGTCTTTTCACATGGAACGAGTTACTAATTTTCCTATTCCTTCTTTTTTCCTTTTCGTGGCCTGATGAGCCCAAGCTAAATACGTATAACTTGAAGTAGAAAGCTGAATAGTTCATAAAGTGAAGGGTTATCCATTTAAGGATTAAACTAAGTTATATTCGCTTGAATAAAAATAGTCTGGCTTCTTTGACACAACGGCTGAAAAGGCTTCAGATAAAATAGATTTAAGTCCTCGACTTACTTCAGATGCGGAAATAACGGATGAAGAATAAGATTCTCTTTTATTTTCATCAGAGAAGTAGAGAGAGATAGGGAGAGGGGTGGGAGGAAGAGAAATAGAAAGAGAAAGAGAAAGTGGGGGAGGGAGAGAAAGAGAGAGAGAGTTTACATTATGCCTGGATTAGATAAGAATATTCTAGAGGATGCTGGATGCGCGCTTAGTAAAAAATCCGTCAAGGTTGTATTAGCGTCGTAAAGTACGATGAGAAATACAATAGCGAATGCTAAGAAACTAAACGAAAAAGAAAGAAAATAAATGATAAACATAAAAAAGTGAAAAAAGAGGAATACGAAAAAAATAGTAGAATAAGATTTTCATTCGAGATGGAAATAAGAAATCTCTTAAAATCTCACGGAAGATAATCTATGCGGATCATTTCAGACGGATAGGAAGTTAATAGAATTTTTTTCGAGATATGCTCCACGTTAAAAACACCGTCTAGTGTGTGTTGTAAGTATAGATAGAAGGAAAGAGAAAGAAAGAACAAGGAAGGTCTCGACGAGGATGCTAACGACGCCGACGGTCGTTAAAATCTCGTTAAGTTTCGCGAGATTCGACCTACTGTGTCTTACGTTAATATCTCCCTCAAACTCGAAACAGAAAACGGTAGGCGTTATCTTGCGTGATGAAGAGAAAGAGAGAGAGAGAGAGAGAGAGAAATCCACCTTCGTAACGTCGTTGTCGTCAGCGCGTCTAACAGCAAGGCCAATCTGTCCTTTAATTACGGCATTACACCGAGGAATAGAAGTTAGGCGGCTGCGAGCAAATCGCATTTCGAATATCGTGATTGATGGAAGCTTCCTTATCTCTCTCTCTCCCTCTCTCTCTTCCTTATCTCTCTCTCTTCCTCTCTCTCTCTCTCTTCCTCTCTCTCTCTCTCTCTTCCTCTCTCTCTCTCTCTTCCTCTCTCTCTCTCTCTCTCTTCCTCTCTCTTCTCCTTATCTCTCTTTCTCTCTTCCTTATCTCTCTCTCTCTCTCTTCCTCTATCTCTCTTCCTCTCTCTCTCTCCTTCTTATCTCTCTATCTCTTTCTCTCTCTTTCTCTCCCTCTCTCTCTGTCTCTTTCTCTTTATCTTTTTTTATCCAGCACACAAACACACACACACACACGTATTTCCCTCCTTGTTTCTCTTTATCTCTTTATATATATATCTCTCTCTCTTTCTCCTTCTTTCTATTTCGTAGACAGATTGTCTCACGACTTCCTGACTATCCTTTCTCAAGATCGACTTTTCACTTACCAAATCTCTTGAGATTCTCTAACGTTCGACATTCAATTCACGTTTCACTATTCCTTTTCATGTCTACGAGGAAACAAATGAGCAAACGTACCAACGAAAGGAAAAGAATTCTAATTCTTTATGTGATACGTATGATGAGAGAAAGATAAAGAGAGAGAGAGAGAGAGAGAGAGAGATTCTCAATCTCTTTGATTTCTAATTACCTCGTTGCACTCCTTTAAAGAGATAAATTGTGATATTACAAAAGCCTGCTAATGAATGTACTGTCCGTACAAATTAGCTAGATTCGGAGACTATAGAAGAACAAAGAGTTTATAGATAGATAAAGAGAGAGAGAGAGAGAGAGAGAGAGAGAGAGAGAGAAATAAATAGAATTAAAAGAGAGAAAGAGAGTAGAATAATCGTTCTGTGTGAATGACAAAAATTAAGAGAACCAAAAAAAGAAAAAGAAAAAAAAGAAAGGGATAAAGTGTTTGCTGAGGATAGTCTATTAGCGGTACAGAGCTCGGTCGTATTTCACGACAAAAATTAGCACGTTGACGAACGGATTTACATTTTCCCAGAGTTCTTTACGCTAATTCCTCTTTTCATTTTCAAGGTTGGACCTTGAATTGCGTTCTCGAGAGCTCGTTACAGAGAAGCTCGAGACTCGAATCGAAATTGGCAGTCTCCGTTTCCGATTCGAACCTGTCACTCCGTTAAAGCGACACTCAGAAGAAAGCTAGAGAAAACGGGGAAAAAAAAAAGAGAGAGAGAGAGAGAGAGAAATATAGATAGAAAGAGAAAAAAGGGAGAAAGAGAAAGAGAAAAAGAAAATGGAGGAAACCGTTCGAGGAGAATCAATTTGCGAGTCTTCGAATTTCTCCAGTCTCCATCTTGTATTCTAGTGACATCGTCCACCCTCCCATCTCCTCTCTCTCTCTCTCTCTTTTTTTCTCTTTCTTTCTCAATCTAGCTATCTTCTTTTAATTCGTGCGACAAGAACGCGTCACAGGAATTCTATTCCCCGCTCCAATTCAGACTTAATAAAGCGTCATACACATCAACGCGATGGGGTGGTAGATTCTCCCTTTCTTTTCTTTCTCATTCACACTCGTAGGATATTTTTCCACGCCTCTCGTTGGAGCAAGGAAGGAAGGAAAAAAGAAAAAAGAAAGAGGAATTGAATGTGGTGAATGCTTATTTTCTGGTATGCCAAGCTGCATTTCAAGCTGTTATGAGAGTCGATGGAGGATGAAGAAGAAAAAATGGAGGAGGAGGAGGGGGAAGGAAAGAGAGAGAGAGAGAGAGAGAGAGAGAGAGAGAGAGAAAGTAAAGACCATCGTCGGCATCAAGCAAGCATCTTCAGTAGAATCCTTAATATAGTCCGCAAAATGGTGGAACGGGTAAGAAAGGGTAAGAATGGCACGCGAAAAGGAGTAGAGTCGAGCTACGACTAAAATTACGTGCGATTCCATCGCCATATCGAAATAAATAAGGTAATGGCTTTCTTTCTCGAACCTTTCCCCTGAAAAAAATCCAGGTCTTTCTATAGTTCCTCTCGAACGCTTTCTTCCGAAGCTTCACGAGCTCAAGTCGCCACGATAAGTTCGTCAACCGTTTCGTTTTTCAAAAGACGATGTCTTTAACGTTCGGCAGGAGAAACGATTTTTTATTTTTTATTTCCATTTTTTCTTTTTTTTCCTCTTTTCTTTCATGACAATTTTTACGGATATAAAAATTGTCATAGAATTATTGTTTAATTTGGAATATCGAGAAAGGTATGATGAAAAAAAAAAAAATTAAAAAAATACAAACCACAATGTTTACACGAAATTCACGTAAAAAGAACTCACGTGGAAAAGCAATTTGAGCAAATAAACAGTACGTAGATAGATGTTTTTTTTTCGACAATAACAAGGGAACCAGAAAAATGTTCTCGTTTTATTAATTCGATAAAATCGAGCGACACATTATCAACATCTTCTCACCGTTAACGTTCACCAGGCTCGTTTTCTTTGACATCTCGAAGGCTCACGTCTTTGTAATTGATTATCGTGTTGCCAGGTGTCGACATACCAACTACGGCGAATTAGGAGACAGTTTTGTTTTTTCGAAAACGAACTGTCGGAATGAAGGAGAAACGCATACCTCTCGGCATTCCCTGATTTCACTTCGTTACATACGTAACTACTTACTAGGTATTTGAAGTAGCACGCTGTGACATCGCGACAAAGGAACTAGTCGATCGATTGCTCGTTAATTGCATTAATGCAAATAACGAAAGAACGATATTATTTTCCTTCCTTTTTTCTTTCGTAAAATTCGTTTTTTTCCCATCGATAAACGTCGTGAAAGTTTCACTCAGTCAATTTGCGAACAAGAGTGAAAGAATGAAACTAACGAATTTGTACACATTAATTAATGTAAGACAAATCACAAGGTTGAACGATCGTTTAACTTGATCTATAGAGAAAAAATAAAACTATGAGAGATATAAACGCGTGAAAAGATGTCTTTTATAAACGCAATAAGGAAATTTAATATAAAATGTATCCACGCATAAAAAAAGGGAAGAGAGAGAGAGAGAGAGAGAGAGAGAGAGAGCGAGAGAGAGAGAAAAAGAGAGAGAACAGAGGGTCAGCTAGATTTTCACATCTAGTAATTTCCACCGGCGAGAAAAGGAAGAAAGATCTAACGAAGTAGACCAAAACTCCGGACCTCGCGTATTTTCACGCGTAATATTTCGCTAACGAAGACGGAGAACCTTCTTTCTTACCCCTTGGAAAACACGTATATACGTCGTGTCTATACACACACACACACACACATATGTGCATACAATTATACACACACATATATGCAGCTATTTTTACGTATATCAAATTTCGCGCTTTCGACGAGATATTTCAGAACACGAAAAAGGAAGATTTTGTTTTCCCTTGAGATTTTTCTTTATATGTAGTGTAAAAACGAGACGAATAAAAATAGAGAAAGAGAGATCAAAATCAAGACAACTAGCGAATACAAAAGAATGTCTAATGAAAATAATACAACAAAAATATTTATAAAAGTATACATTGTAGACGAATGAACTATTTTATTGGGTTTGTCGAGTCACTTGTTTCCTGATTCACATACTAATTATATATATTTCTCAATGCAAATTATTCGAGTATTCGAGTAAATTACCAGCGAGTGATTAATTAACGATGCTTCTGTCCCATTATTGCATTCTCTCTTTCTCTCTTTCTATCTCTCTCTCCCTTTGATTCTCTATCTTTGTCGGTTAAACTTTCTCCATTTCACTCATTTTATCTTTTGCACAGATCGAATTGTTAAACACCACGGTGATCGATCCTAGCCACGATATCAGCCTGAATGATTGCAGTTGTACTAATCAGCATAATCGCTGGCCCGTACATGCTATCGTCATTCTTCTATACGTTGCCTCGTGAACTAGTACCGAGATCACCCAAGTTTACAATGATGGATTATGTGAAATAAGTTATCTAAATTGGCTCGTTTTCCTTGATACATTATAACTAGTTTGACGAAGAAAAATTCGTTAATAGCTTGGCGCTCGCTATGCGTATGTTTTGTCATTGCGTATGTATGTATTCATGTTGCATAAATATGATCTTCTAAAACTTGAGATATTTATATTGCTTTTGTTGTTGATGGGATCCGATCTACGTCAAAGTATTATCTTAGTACGACGTAGGTTGATATCTCTATACTAATTTACGAAATAGTTGGAAAGATTCTCTGTTGGTCGAAATGTTTATATTTAATATTACAATAGGTACATAATGTATAGTACAAATGAGTGGTACATACTTGGCTATATTCGGTTGGACGTTTCAAAAATCCATTCAGTATTATAACACAATTTTAACTTGTCTTGCATCAAATTAATGTTGTAAAACTTATTCCGCAATAGTATTGGTTTACCAAGGTTTATTTATAATAATTTAATGTTTTCACAACAAATATTTAAACTTATATTTAACAATATAATAAACAAGTAATTTATTGGAGATCTCCAAGTTGAAATATTTATAATATCGCGTAAGTGAGACTAGTACTGGTCTCTATGGTCTATATAATATTTGCAACTTTAAGACCTTTTAAATTATGTTGTTAAAATTTGACATTTAAAGTTCGACAGTTGATATTCGACGTCCAAGAGATGATGAAAAGGAAAACGAAAAAATTAAAATTAAGAAAGATGAAAAAAATTAAGGGAAGAGAAAAGGAAAAGTTTTTTGGAACAGTGCATAGAAAAAGGGCAGAATTAATCTCTGATTGGTCGGGAGTGTGCCCAGAATGTTCGTCTCAAATATGATTAAACAATTTTATATGCAGTTCCTTGCACTAAGTGACTGTAAAATCTGTTGAAAATATTTCAACGGATACGCAAAAAATAAATATGTGAGTCCTTTGTTCTACAAAACCGATTATGTTTATTAACCAGCTCGAGAAAAATTAAAAAATCTATATACATAACGAAAATGGCGTGTAAAATTCAGAAATGGTGGACCATGTTTTGTATCCTATGCTTCACCTTTAGTGGAGTGGCCAAGGGTGTGATTCTATACCCATACGATAATTATTCAGACAAAACAACGACTATACTAATAAATTGAAATTAATTCAATACTCGAAGATATTTTGATGTGGAAAAAGTTGAGATTATTTATAAAATAGAAATGAAAATTTTAGAAGAAGAAAGAGAGAGAGAGAGAGAGAATTTAAAATATTAGATAGATAAGCAAATAAAAACATAGATGAGCAAACATTATATAAGCATATAAGAGTATAAGCATATAATATAGTTATCCAAACGTTTTAAGAAAATACTGAAATAACAACTTAGATGTGTTTGAAGGAAAAAAAAAAGAAAAAAAAAGAATAATCTGATCGTCGATTTTTAGTCATATTTTTTTATTATTAATCATTTTTTTATCTTTTTCCATGTAAATCGATATCCAAAAATTTTAATGAAAGTAATTTAATAAAATGAAGGGATGTAGAAATAAAATGCGAAGAACTTGTTATGAAGCAAGGATTTCTCTTTGGAAACCTGCAAGAGATGGTACGAAATAGCAGAGGTTAGGTGGGACAACGAGTTCCTCTGGCTCGGACAGACCGTAAACGGAGGCGTCTCGTCTCAATTCCGCACAGCAGTTATGCGCCCTCGATATATATCTATTGATGACGAGGAGGAAGACGCGCTATCGAGAATGGTGTTCCGGCTCGATGGTATGGTGCACCGCAGCGCGTCTCTTCGCGTTCCATCGCGCGTCTCAACAGAGAGAGATAGATAGATAGATATATAGATAGATCGACAGAGAGAGAGAGAGAGAGAGAGAGAGAGAGAGAGAGAGAGAGAGAGGGGAAGGGTCAGACAGAAGGGAAACTGCGACTTCCACGTTCCCACGTTCCTCGATATATTAAATACCTAAGCTCCTCCAGTTAAATTTACGCTTGGAGATTTTGCCTTGAAGGCATGAATTTATCGATTGTTAAATATCGACTATCGTATGAATTTATAACGAAATACCGATAAAATTTGATAAAATAAATTATATGATGATTAAAAAAAGAAAAAAAGAACAATTTTGACACGAAATCGTGAGGAACACAATATATTATTAGTTTGATCAACGAAGAAATGATATTTTGTATTATTTCCTAACAAATTCGTTTTATCGCAATGCTCTTTACGCTTTCTTTGCGATAAAATTATTAATTTTGTATGAAATCTTAAATATCACCACTGAGCTCTGAATCTTCGTTTCTGTTATTGGTGCTAAAAATACAAACAAGGACGAGAAAGTAAAAACAACGAAAGTTAGTTTCTTCAATAGTTGAGATAAAAGAAAAATGATATCGTTCCTTTAAACGAATCAATAAGTGTGTATATAATTAAGTACCAAACACAACGGGGGGGATAATATTGTACGATTGTCTGTTTGTCCAATAAAAACAAATAACTTAAATAAATATTAAATGGTTACTTTTGCCGGTTTAATATTAAATCGATTCTCGTAATTCCTATAATGATCTTCATAACGTAGTGTATTTTTAATTAATAATCAAATTTATTATATTTTCTTTCAACGAGGGGACAAAACAAACGAACGGATAACGATGATAACACACGCGATTTTTATCATCCATAAATAAAAAATACTAAAAGCTTTTCACTGATATTGAGAAGTCTATCAAAAGCGAGTTGATCGTAACGCATGATAACAAATATGTCAAATATGCTTATCTTCTGGCTATCTCATCATTACGTCCCACTGTCCAATCTATTGCATTTGATGCACTTGGTACCTATATGTATTCGTCTCTGGAAAGCTTTTCTTTCTCGAGGTAGAAAGAAAGACGAAAGAAGAAAAAAAAAGTTAATGTCGGCTGGTGGTATCAGAATTTTAACTTGACGAAGAGGAGTGAGATTAACCGTAATGGTATCGATGGGACGGATATAAACGGTCGCACAGTTACTGAATCTCTCTCTCTCTCTCTCTTTTGTGGCTTTAACCAACGATACGTCATCGTTAGTAGTACTCGATAGCGACACTATCCCCGTCCTCGACTCTCTGGCATCTCGAATTCGATTTACCCTAATTACCATCGTCCATTTTTCAGCCTTAATAAATTGCTTTACCGAACTGGTCCAATCCCCATCACGGAAGCTTCTGCCCATTCCAATTTCTTCCTCTTTCTCTCAATATTATCTTTTCTTCTCTTTACTCGTTCGTCTTTTTCTCTCTACAATTATTTTATTTATTTATTTATTTATTTATGAACATGAATATAGCATTTTAGTGAGCTTTTATATGAATATATTACATTAGTGTGATTATTTCTGTTAAAAGATTTGTTGTTAGTAGACGTACATATCTTTTTTTTCATAATCTTTAAATTCCTATTCTTAAATATATATATATATATATATATATATATATATATATATATATATATATATATATATATATATTTAAATTGTACAATATTCATTATTTGTTACAAAAATCAGAAAAAATGTTAGAAGCAGAAGTTGAAAAGAAGAAATAAAAAAGCGGATTCGTTAAATGCTTCTCGTGAATACGGAAGAACTGAGAGGATTTGAATGTTCGTGGAACGCGTCCGGATGAAACTGGATCTCGGAAGCTTTGCGGACAATAACAAAAAGAAGAGGATAGGTATAAGATAAAGAGAGAAATAAAATCTGAAAGAGAGAGAGAAACCAACGAGTGGATGGCGGTCGGTCGGATTGAAATAC
>OU426996.1:2490380-2507880 GCA_911387935.1 Dolichovespula saxonica | reverse complement strand
AGTTTCATGAAACTCGGTCAACCACTAAAATTGACGGAATACTTTTTTTTCGTACGGTTCATACATCAGATTTTCAATCCAATAAATAAATCTTCCAGAATTATGCGTAAGACAGGAACGGTCGATTATTATATCGGCAGATGTTAAAAGGTGTTAAAAGTTGTATATTCATAATCACTTTACGTGATGAGAGTTTAATGAAGCTCTACGTGGCTGAGGGAACTTGCCAAACGAAAGTCTGGCCTAGTGCGTGTTCACTGTGCGGTCGGAATTAGTCGAATACGTAGTCCGTGCTGTACCGCAATACTGGCTGACCGACACTCGTGCTCACGTGCTTCGTGGCCAACCAAAAAGAGAGCGGCTGGTCGCGTAATTCGATTCGATGTTATAGTATAAACTGCGATTTCGAACTATATATCATTCTTCGGCAGTCTATGTTAACTCGAAAAAATAATAAGAAAGTGCCCAATCGGAAGATTGATAATCAATATACATGTATGTAAATCTTAACGAATCGGAATGATTAAATTTTCTACGTAATAACAAAAATAAAAAAAAAAAATAATTATTAATCGTTAATATTTGCAGATTTCACGTTACATCATCGTTTATTAACATTGGTTAATCAAATGCTTCTCCCACTTCGTCCTAATACAAATGTAGTATATTAATGTACTTTGCAGTCGACGTAACTCGATGATTGGTCTATATTGGTGATAGTATGCTCGATTCAACGAATAAATATATAGATCGATTGACTCATATTGGCTCGGTTAATGTAACGAATATTTTCTTTCCAGAAGAGAAGAGCCTGAAAGCAACCACCGAAAAGTAATTTATAATTGTTTCCAGAAATGAAACTCTGTTCTCTACAAGAGGAGAGAAACAGCTGCGTTGCCATCGAGCTCTTGTCCGTATGCCTCGCTTGTTTGTCTCTCGAATAAATCACGAGGCGCATAATTAATTAGAACGATTGTTTGTCGTGTGGGAATATCGATGAACAATTCAGTTTCTCGCTCGCATGCTAATCCACGGCACACGGCGTTTCCAGATCTTACAAATGTTCGAATTTAAAATTATCGTTTCACCCTATAATAAAGAGGAAAATACACAAATACGCGATAATAAAATCGTGCTGTGAACGTCACTTGAATATTGATGATATTGTAAAAATATAAATTGTGAGTACGACATGTAGTCTTTTACAAATGTTCGGATTTAACGTGCATAATGTTGTATTTATTAAAAATTTTTTAAATATATTTCTAAAAATGATTAAATATTTCTCTTAATAAGAAGTATTCACATAAATATTTAATGTAAAAAATATAACAATAAATTCTTTTTGTATCTTTTATCTATCAAAAGTTATAGAAAGTATTAGATAAATATATTGATTTATACAAGGTTGCTTCAAAAGACAATGTGTTCAAATAATCCCTTCGCTTTTCTAAAACAAAAATATATATAATAAAATCGCTAAGGACATTTCACAAATATCGATGGCTTCATGAAGTATATATATGAATAAAACAGGAACATGTAGAATGTAATAGACGTTAAAAATCTTAACGTGTGCGATATAAAATAAATAGCGATATAAAATAAAATATCGAACTACCAAGAGTATACTTTGATAAATATTCTACAATTCAAAAGAAGTCCTTCTTCTTTTTCTTCGACTTTTTAAAGGAAACTAACTCTCGTAAATCCCTGGAGCGTTGTTTATTATTACATATGATGCTATGTTCTCGATCAAACGTAAATAAATACATGTTTATACGTAGCTATATAAACATTATAAACAAAGGCTGAATTCAACGATGTGGGAAACGTACATATGTACATCTCATCTTTCATTAAAGTAGGTCATACGAATGTTCAATTATTATTTAATAACCATCGATTTCTTAACGATCAACGTACCGCAAGAATCAGATTGATTTATATACATACGTACATACGTGTGGTTATCGAACGAGCAAACGCGGAGTGTGTCGAATTCTGTACGTGGAGCAAATGCGGAAATAATTAAATGGCTACGGTGGTCGCGACGGTACATTAGCGGTTAAATATGAAATAAATGGACGGATTCACGATATGGTTACGTATGGGTAGAGTGAAGCTAAACGACTTTAACGAGTACCGAAAGTGAAGCGAACAATCCAGCTGGGGATGTAGGTGATGGTAGTAGGAATGGTCGACAGAGAGACTAGGAAATTTTAGAAAATGGTCTGCTCATCGGTTTTGCGGCTACGCGCCATTTCGTCATAAATTATTTCATCGATCGGCCTAATTACATCGCGCTTTTCGCGAGAAGGAACGAGAGAGCGTAGGTAACTTGATATGCTCTAAAATCGCGCATGCATTAACGGAATGCTTTTGCCATCGATGCGCCGCGGTTTCGCTCCATTCGACGATGTCAAAGAGCGTTGCTGCTTTCAGCCGATCACTTTCTGTAGTTCTCAGTGTACTGAAACGTTCAGTTTCAAAAATAAAAATGTATAAAATATAAAAGAAAGAAAGAGAGAGAGAGAGAGAGAGAGAGAGGAGGGGGAGGAAACAAAATATATTTTTTGTAAAAGAACAACCGTGATAGGATGAAATAAAGAAGAAAATAAAAAATGTCCTTCCACACAAAACAGATAGAAATAATAAAAATGGAAGTAAATATAGCGAAGAAAAATTGATGAGAGAATTTTTTCAAACGATCGATTTTCGAGGTACTCGAGAAGACTAACGTGGTGCCGTGTATGGTTCCGCTCGATCGCCTTCCGAGGATTTCAATTAAGTGGAAAAAAGGGAACAAGAAAATAGAAAAAAGAGGTATATAGATATGTAGAGAGAGGAAGAAAAAGAGAGAGAGAGAGAGAGAGAGAAATGGAAGAGAGGCGTGCCTCACTCCAGGAAAAACGAGCGCCGCCGCAAAGGAAGAGTTGCAAATGCGAGAAAAAGAGAAAGGGCAAAAATAGGGCGTGGTGCAGGTCGAACTTCGAAATGCAACTGGGTTTACAAAACCTACGTTGAGCTTTCATTGAACGACCGTTGGTATTTCAATCGAACTACGGATTCTCTTTTCCTCGCCAACTTCTTTCTCTCTCTCTCTCTCTCTCTCTCTCTCTCTCTCTCTCTCTCTCTCTCTCACTCTCTCTTCAGTTTTTACAACACCGAGCTCGCCATTTTCCTCGCGATACAGCGAACTCACATATACACTTATACATTTATTCAAAGCTTTTGTTTACACCACCTCCACCTAGCAGGCGCGCGCGCGCGCGCGCGACTGCGCACAAATCGGGGTCATCGACTAATTGCTATCCGATTCCACCCATCCCCCACCCTAACCGCCTTCCTTCTCTTTCGCTCTTACTCCCTCCCTCTCTCTCTCTCTCTCTCTCTCTCTCTCTCTCTCTCTATCTATCTATCTATCTATCTATCTAGCTATCTATTTCTCTCTCTCTCTCTCTCATGGGCGCCCTCTTCTCATCGTAAAAGTTACCCACCGCATTTCCCGCGAAAGCCGTCGCGCGCATTGAGGATGCCGACCACCGATTTCCGTTCGTGCGAGAGTACCATCCTCCTGGCCTCCTTTATACCTCGATATATATACCATCTACCCTTGTCTATCCTATCTATCTATCTATCCATCTATCTATCCTTCTATCGTACTCGTCGAACTTTGATGAATCGCGTGGTTCAGCCGCAGATCGACTATTCCTATTCATAATGCTGCGTAACTTTCAAACTTCTCTATATACGGAACGTTGCGGTAAGTTTATCCCATTGTTCTCTAGGTATTTCTGTGTGCACGTATGTGCTACGTACATTATCTAGAACGAGTGAAACATAAGGAGTGAATAATTTGGTTCATTTAAATAATTATTATTAACTAAAGTTACTAGTATATTTATATATTCTGTATATACATACATACATACATACATACATACATACATACATACATACATACATACATACATATATATATATATATATATATATATATATATATATATATATATATATATATATATATATAATGATTACTGTATAATAACTACATAATGTGAGAAAGAATGTATAACTATTAATTTTATTAATCTTGATTACTTAAATCAACTATAATACTACTGATTAATCGTACATCAAAGAATACATTTATCAATATTTGTATTTACGCTACGTGTATTTTTACTTTAAAACAATTATCTTAATGAAAATTATATAAACGTCTTTCCGTAATACGTGTTAAAATTGATGGAATTAAAAAATTCGTTAGAGTTGAAATTGATTAAATTCGTTTAGAGTTAACTGGCAAAGTCCAAACTTGATAAAAGTTCATTTTAATATGTTGATTGCCATCCGAGTGCTGTACTTATGTCCTACTCTAGGGACCACAGTAAAATTTTAATTTGTTATAAACTTGTAATGAAACATAATTGCATCTTACTGTTAAATAACACTATACTCTTATCAGTATATTTATTTATTTTACTGGTAGTAATCCTAGGCGACCAGTGACTTCATAAAGCATTTGGCTACTCTTGACAGCTCGTCAGTCGACTAAAAATGTTAAATTTTCTGTTACGGAAACAGCAAAACATTGTACGAATAAAAACAATTAGATATGTTAAATACTGCAGTAGTCAGCCCCACATTTGTTTATACACTTCAATGCAGCATTTATTTTTTATAAAATATGTTCGTTAACTTTTAAACTAGCGAAAACGAGCGAACTGATTATCTATTATTCGAAATAATAATGTATATGTACATTATAAATATACGAATATAAATTTTCTTTATTCAGAGTTTCATTACTCTATTTTCCAGCAGAACCAAAAATTATTAATAGTAATTATTGATTACGTTTTAATGTATTTTTTATTTTTAATTGTTACATAGTTAGTTGCGTTATTTAAAAATAATTGTTTATTCAGTGATATTCAGAAGTAACCATTAATTTTGTGATGAACAAAACAAAAGGAGTAACTATATGTCTTGTTTATAAAGCACTTTCTACACCGACGGCTTGTGGTAAACCGACGTCTTCACGGTAAGAGTGATCTATATTAGATTTGTTTCTTAAACAGAAACCGATCCTGTCTTATCTTGTTATCGAAACAAAGAATATTGAAGCTGACAATTGAAATAATATCATGGCGATGCATTATTCTCGAAATACGAGAAATCGTGAATTTTATTTATATGCATCTCATTCGAAATCGTCCTCTCCTTTTTATATGAACGTAAATCAATCGTACACAATAACAATTAAAAGCATCTATTTTATTTAATACAATAGTTCGACCTCGTTTCCACCGGATTGAATTATTTAAAACTATCGAATATCGATACTCATTCGAAATGCTTTTTATATACTTAACGAAATCGATAAAATCCTCTCTTTCGATAACGAGAAAGAGAAGAATTGACAGGTATTGTTGCATTCATTGTAAGTGGACGTTGAAATATTATACTGGTAAGTGATGGAATGCGTTATGTAGATCGGGAAATGAGAAAAAAGAAAAAAAATGAAGGGAGGACTCGTACGGTCAAGGGACACGAAATCGAAAGTAGGGACGAGTTGGATAAAGGCTTGTAGAAAAAGAAAGGAAAGGAGAGGAAATGGCAGGAGAGGAGAGGATAGAATAGGAGAAGAAAAGGGTGGGAAAAAGGGGAGTAGACAGGAACGGATCGATCGTGTTCAAGAGAGTTAAGGTCTCTGAGCAAGCCGTGGAAAGATTTCAGGCAAAAATCGGCTTCTTGGTTTGACGAAGGTCCCCATTTACTCGTCCTTTCCCATTACAGATTCCCTGCGATACGGTTTTCTCGCTTCGACGCTCGTGAAAGCTAAAACTTTTTCTTAATGACGTAAGTTTTATTGCCGGTGACCTCTCTTTCCCTCTCTCTCTTTCTCGCACATTTGGACACGGAACACACATCGATAGTTTCCAACGGAATTTTCGGAGTTCGTTTCGAAAATGGAGTCGAGATCTATACATCATGTACGTAGAGGTAGTATATATATGTTGGAAAATATTCTCTCGTCGAGTGGATTGCAATATCGCCTTTCCTTTGACGTTACCTATAGATTGAATCAATTACAATTGCCGAGCGAAATAATTTTTTATTTGTCGTGAATTTTCATAGTATAGCAAAGGATATTTAATTAAAAATTTCAAATAAGTTAGAATATTAGTATTGTACATCCTGCCGTAGATTTTTATACAAAACAATGTTATTTGAAATTTATATATAGTTATTCAAATGTTTGTAAATTTAGAGAAAACGATTCCATAATAATAGCTTTCTTTTTCTTATCAAAATCCGATTAATACGAATATAATTTTTGAGTCCGATTATATATTGGTTCTACTACTGGGCATATCGAACAGATTATCATCGTCGTATCAAGTATCGACTCTTCAATTTTCGAGACGTCCTATTTCGAAGAGTACGCACGTATGTGGCTACATTAAAGCCGATTATCCACTATTATCTCCCTTCTGGTCGAGTAAACTTGCTTAAGCAAATAACTATCCTTCTTCGACTTCCGTAATCTCCCTAGACGACTTTCTTCCTCTTGTATTCGCGTAAGCGCATCGAATTGCCTCTTGTTCGTATTAAGCGCTTATAGAATGTCGATGAATATTCGTTGGTAATTCGCATACACATTAAAGTTAGCCAAAACAAGAAGGGTATCCCGTTTAAACCACGACCGTCCACGTATTTCATGCTCTATTGATTTTGAGACACGATTATCGTCTAATCGGTTATTTTAATATCCAATAACAATACGCTTCTTTTTCTTTATTTTCGCAGACGATAATATTCATTAACAGTAATTGAAAGTATAGGAAAATATTAATTCGTTAATTTATATTTTATCCGATCGTAATTAAAATGTATTTAATTAATTAATTACGATGAAATAATTAAATTCAACGAATTTCGTATAATCTAATACGTAAATAGCAAAAACTTGAACTTTTATTTTCGAGGAATTAATGAAACACGTTTCATTCCATGCCATCGAACGGTAACGGCCTTCGATCCGATGAAATGAACGCGAAACAAATTCGCCGGAAGTCACGTTTCCTCGAAAAAAGGTTCGACCTATGTTCGGCGGATATCCGGCAGTGGGAAGAAGAAATTCCGCAGCGGGTTTTTCCTCCTCTTTCTATTGATTCCTTTTTGCGATTCGCAATATTGTCGGCAGTTTTGGTTTTAACGACATGTCGAGAACGTATTGTGTGAGAAGGGAATAAAGAAATAGAAAAAAAAAAGAAAAAGCAATTTTCCTATTTATTTATGCCGATAATTGCAATACAAGTGAACTAAGTATAAAATCTGTCAAAATTGAGCGTGAGATCAATTGCAATTTTCCGCAATTAAGAACCCGAAAGAATGAAACGCGCTCTCTTTGTGTTAACCGAAGCTATAAATTTTTATTTATTGCTATTTTACATATATATACATATATGTTTATATACGAAATAAATACGAAATGAATTTACACGAAACAAGAATAAAATATTTATATATCAATATTTTTCAACCTTTTTGTCGTGCGTATCAATATATTTATTTGTATCGATATCACGGTTCAAATGTTTGTAATATAAATACAATTTTTTAGTACCTGCTGTACTAGTATCATTTTATATTATTTGTCGTTTAGTCATTTTATATTTTATATTAAGATAACGACTGTTATTGCGATATTCCCCCGAACTCGCAAAAACATTTTACGAGAACTTTCTCAGAAACTTATAAATTATTCACAATTTTTGTGCTTTCGTGTAAGATACCAGTTATCATTTTAACAATGGCCCATTAAAAAGTTAACACGATTCATAGATTAAAAAACGATATTATATATTATTTAGGCCACTTTCTTGATAAAATAGAATTTGATCGACTGTTCAAATATTCGAAAAGAAGAAAGTATAGATGTCTCATAAAGCAAACAAAATTTTCGAAAGTGGTTTTACTAGAGAATTTTCGTGGAGCATCCTACGAATCGCCATATCGTGCGAGCTTTACCCCAGAGTTTTATCCGCACAACGCATTCTGGAAAACGTTCCACGCTTCACCACGATCGAACGAGTTCGCTCGATGAATCACGTATCTCGGAAATGGAACCATTTCGTTTGCCTTTCTCGGTCAACTTCATGCCTATTATTCCTGGCCGAATTCCCTTTCGAATTTTTAACGAAGAAAATATTTTTCGTTCGGTTATTTACATAGACGACGATATTTCGCTCTATAACGAAATTCTATCGAAAAATTGGAATAGTATATTCTCTATTTTTTTAGAAAAAAATTAAATTTTTCATTCTTTATATATATATATATATAAATTACGTATATATAAAATTTTAAATACGTTAAAATTTAATATACGTATATATAAAAATGTATATCAAATGTAAAATTATTTACCTTTAACAGCATTCAGCTTGTTGCCGACCATCTGCTTTGCCACGAAAGCCGCCATTTTGCTGCTCGGTGATCAAGGATCAGCGATCAAGACAATTCTTGTATAATCTGGAAATAAAAAGGAATGAATTAAATACAAGATAAGAAAAAATTAAAGAAATAAAATCTATTCTTTATATTTCAAGTTTCTTTTTTGTTCTCCATTATACAATATAATGTGTTATAATTTATGGCACAGGATAGAAATATAGAACATGAAATAATTATTGATGTAAATAATTAATAAAATAACAATATTTGAATAAATAAAATATATATTTTTATAATAACAAATTAACGAACAAGACAATACTATTTTATATAAAAATATTTCACGTTGACAAATATCCAATGTCGTGAATAACGTTCGATTATTTCATTATATAATAATATTAAAAATTCAGAATATAAAGAGAAAGAAACGTCGATTAAACTTTTATTTTCATAAATATCGAAACGAATAAGCGAAGTCATCTCGTTCGCGGAGAACGCTCAACTATCTTGTTTTCGGTTTATCAAAAGAAACTTTCGAGTATCTCATACTTAAAGATGTTCATTTGTTTCGTGATTTTTATCAACAAAGACAAAGGACAAGAAGGGAAGAGAAGGATCGTTGTATTGTTCGCGTTTGAAGGTTATAAGAGACAAAAAGATTTATAAAGAAAGGAACCACGCATAATTTTCCTTCCTTTCGGTCGTACATCGAACGATCGTACTGGGAATAAACGTGGTAGGACGAAAGGACGAACGATGGGAAAACTTTCATTTTTTTTCCGTCCTTCTCTTTCTCCTTCTTTTACTTACTTTAACATTGTACTTCGCACACTCACGTACGTTGTGGCGCCTTCGCTCTTCTTCAAAATGAAAATGAAATACACCTCTCTTGGGAATAACGGAGCGAAGAAAAGCATTTTAATCTCGTGAACGTATCCCTTATGACTCTAAGAATATTTCGAAAAAAAATAAGAAAAATAGAGAAGTAAAAGAAAATATAATAAAAAAATCACAAAAGTCAGATTTGATTGAAAAAGCATTCTTTTAGATCTATTTAGATCTATTCTTGGCTTTTCATTTTTTTTATTGTTTATTTTTTGTTTTTGTTTTTCGATAAATTCTACACTCGAAAGTGTACATGAAAAAGAAAATAAATTGCAATCGACATACTGAAAGATTAGAAACTAGGTTATACAAAAGTTATCTACGAATGAAGGTAGTAGTTATTCGGTCAAGTGAACGAGCCTCACGAGAAATGGCAATATACCATATAATATACACAGTATCACTTTCCCGTAGGAATGTCATTTCTTCCACTCCCTCTCCCTCCCTCCCTCTTCACTATCTGCTTTATATTCACTCTATCGTCACATTCCGCGAAAGCGTTTATGACGAACGAGAACGCTGACTGTAGCATCATAACATCGAGATGTTAACCGTAATATGAAAATGCCCTTGCACGTTCATCCGCTATTCTAAATTTCTCTATTTTGTTATTTGAGTCGTTATCATGAATTTCTAAATTTTTGCTAGACTAAAAATAATCTATATTTACCGTAATGTAACTTTAAAGTTACATATTTATAAATTTTTTTAATTATCACTAAATTTAATTATTACTTCATATTAATTTATTTGTTTTTAAGTATAAGTTATATTTAATATAATATAAGTAATTATTGACATTGACGGAATTTATAAAACGTTACTCTATTGAAAAATTTTATATCTTTCATAATTGAAGACAGCAAATTACGTACGTGTTAACGAGACGAATGTATAAACTGAAATGAAGCTTCAATTTTTCTTTGTTACAAGTATAAAGTAATATTTATTATGATCCTTTCTATTATCAATGTGGCCTAGAATGTTTATCGACATACATGAGTATCGATAAGTCCGTATATTTACTAATAAAATTCTAACAGTTATTTACAACTGTATCTTTATTTAATAACTTCCGAATTAATGAACTTCTTGGCAAGAATTTCTATAATAATTTTGAATTATCTTCTGAGAAAATTCAGAAGTTCGTATATACTATTCTCGGAAACGAGCCGAGGACGATGTTATGTACCCCCGTTTTTCCAAGTGATAATCTCGAAACGGTCTACTTAATCGAGACGACGTCTATTTGGTGCAAACTCGGAAAACAGCGGCCTGTGGTAGAAAGAGATGACTCTTTGCTGGCTTGGCAAAGGACAGAGAGACGAAAGGATCGATAGGGAAACGCGAGAATGCTATGGCACGGGACGCTGTGTCTCTGCGTATGTGTATAAGAGAGAATACACGGGTATATGTATACAGATATAAAGGAAGAAATGAGAGAGAGAGAGAGAGAGAGAGAGAGAGAGAGAGAGAGAGAAAAGAGAGGCTGCGAAGACGACGCCGATAAACCGACGACCAAACCGGCGTCGAGACGTCTCGGCGCCTCTCTTTCCCTCGTTCTCTCACACCCCTCTCTCGTGATTTTACAACAACACGCGACAATCTCCATGAAAAAGACAAGCTCATCTTGACCCAAAAATGTTTTTTTAGCCATCGAACAGCATTATTATCATCAATAAAGTTAATTGATAAATCTCCTATAATAATAATAATAATTATTATAATAATAATAGAAATAATAACAATAATAATAAAAATAATAATAATAATAATAATAATAATAATACAAATAATAATAATATTAATAAAAATATCGTGGGAAATGAAATTTTGACATTGTCAAAAATGAAAGCTCCTTTTCCTACTCTTCACGTTTCCCATGGAGCTTTTTCAATCGGTTCACAAAGCCTCTCGACGAGCTTAACCGAAGCTCTTGTTTTATTCTCATAGATGCAAGTCGTCCGTGCGAGTCTTGTTTGGCTATTACTACACCCCTCGCTACTACTTCAGGCCGCTTAATGTGCTCATGTTTTTGTTCAGTAAGCTTGAGATTAAGTAACACCAACAAACGGTAGAAGCTAACGAACCGTTTCGCCGCTTGCGAAAGAGGATTTCTCTTAGCGAGATTTCGAGGGCAAGCACTCTCGACGTGGCCGATCGGCTCGATAATCATCAAACACGGTCAGGATTTTCGATAGTTCTCAAAATAACGCATGGGATGTGTTCAAGCTCAATACGTCCTTTCAACAATTGCGAAAAAGAATTTTAGATCGGTAAATCCACGTAAATTGAAATAAACAAGACGAAATAATCATTCCTACAATGTTTCTACGTGTTATGGGTAATTAGTAGTACGGTGAAAAAATAATTTATAAATAACTACTGTAGGTATGTATATTACATAAATATATATAAAATGTGTCATGAAAGTGTAAAATGTAGAAATACCAAAATAAGGTATAGCACAAATAATTTCGTATAGCGTACTATGGACTGTAAATTGTCATATTTTGGCATTGAGATTGCAAATGGTTATTATCTAAGTACTACACGAAAATGATAAATAATATTTTTTATACGTTCATTTTCTTTACTAAATTATCTATTTATATAAAATCCTATATTCCTGTCGTTAAAAAGATCCCAATGGTATCTAATGCAAGTTAGGTAAATTTTCGTCGATGATTAAGTAAATATGACGTGGCTTTCGAAACGATAAAAGCATCAGAGATTGCTAAAGTCGAAGAGTTAGGTAAAAGGGTTCTTTTCGTTCGTATTTCTATCCTTTTCTTCCCTCAGCTGATACCTGTTAAAGGGCAAGAAACTTGATGGGCGTTCTTGCGAACGCATGCACATCTCCCACAGAATCTCTTCTCCTAACCAGATATCCAAACGGACAAGCTGCTAACCAAATAGTCAGTCAGCCAGGCAGCCATACGAAAAGCAGATGAAGTTTCCGCTTGTCGAACCTTTCGGAGTCGAGCAAACACGCCGGAAGTGCTCTCCAAATTGCCGTAAATTTTCTGCGTTGTGTATGTACCGTCTCTTCCACTCAAACGATGAGGATAAAGATGATAAGGACGAAGAGGATGTTCTTCCTTTTGGAGAAGCGTATTTTTATTCTTTTCCTTATAGGACAATAAGAAACAATATTGTCTTCCTACATTCCGGATCTTCGACAAGTGCCAAAATACTCTTTTTAAATGCGAGAGTTCAACCGGATTCTATAATTCTCTTAGCAATGTTTGATCTTAAATGGCCCTCGTTTTGAAACAGCCAGTACGTGATCGCAGCCGTTTTCATGAAACGGGGTCGAATGTGACAGTGAGAGCAGTTTTTCGTGAAATTAAGAACGCTACAAATAGGATGCTCGTAGGGTTGAAAAGAGGATGCCGTGTGGATAGGCGCCATTGTCGCGAAGCCAGAGGGTGTGGCAACACGGAAAGGAATATTTTTCACGAGCCAAAGGATTCGTCTTTTTAACGCAAACAAAAATTTTTTGCTCGTATCAACTCCAATCGAGAATTTCGACGCGCGCGCGCACACACACACACACACACACACACACACGTATCTACGATTGGAATCACCAAAGCTATCTTCTATCCTTTTCTCCCTTTTACATTCGTTCTGGAAACGACTAGATTGTTCTACATGTTCTCAAACATGACCTACAAACGTCGAAAAGCTCTTGTCTGGCCTGTTAAAAGAACTCGATTGCTACCACTGAGAAATCTTCTAAGTCAAGTTGTTAAATACATCATAAACAAAATGAGATAGAAACAAACGATACCTTATCTTACATCGCTTGAATCGATTCAACTCGACAGAGAAAATAATTATACGAGAGAAGATAAGAATTTTTAAATAAAAATCAAGGCCGCTCGTCCTGTTCTCGTGATTCACTCCATTTTCTTTATATACCTTAAAATAAATATCGGATATTTCCAAAAATAAACGAAAACGTCGCGATGATTGCGATCCGTTAAGAAAGCGAAACGAGCTTCGAAATAGATTCGTAACCGGGTTAAAAGTTCGTGGCCATTCGATTCAATTACGTGAAAAGTAATTATATGACTACATTCTTCAGAATTTAAAATAATACAGTGTGATATAAAGAGCTTTGAAAATAATATTGGAAGAATATAAAAAGAAAAAAAAATGTGCCAGTTGAAAGAAAAATGTGTAAATATAATAAACGAGCTTCTAATTCTTATAATAGTAATGATAGCATAATAAAAGCTGCTGTAATTGACATACATAAATGAATGAATAAACGAATAAAAAAAAATGAACTTAATCGTGAAGAATCCGTGGATTCTTTCTCCCTTTAATTAATTTTCATGGAATTCGTTTATGCGGAATTAGGAGAGAAGAAATTTGTCCCGTGTGGTGAAGAACTATGGCGGACGTTAGAAGAATGCTTTTACCGTCCCTACCATCCGTTGCCGGAAGGAAGGAAGGAAGGAAGGAAGGAAGGAAAGAAAGAAGAAATGGTGCTCGAATCTTGGACATGTGAAATGAATGAAATGGGAGGCGTTTTTATAAGGTTTTTTAATCTCGTCAACAGTATTACATAGCAAGAAACTTTCATATTTTAAACATTGAATCGGTAATATAAATGATTTTCTGAAAGCATCATTATCTTTTGTATAAACAAATTGTCTATAATATTCTTTATCATTTATACATCTATTAGATCGTTTGAAAATTTAATAAATTTCAAAGGATCATTCAGGGAAGGATATCCAGAATCTTTCGGAAACCTTTCCTATTCACGAAGCGATTCGAATTTCTCTGGAAGGAATGAATACCTAACATGACTTCGGTCAGCTGATTGGACTATCATTGCAGACGTTCGGAAGGATTCCATAGATACTAGATGTTTCGTTAATCCAATATTTTGCTGTAACAGTTTATCGAAAGTCGAAGTAAAATTTGCAAAATAATATTTATTGGAAATATCTGTAGGAAAATTTTTTATATAAATATCAAAAGAAATCAATGTTGCCTCATGAAAGATCAATCTCTTAGACATTATCTTGATACGTATAAAGTACATTATTAAATAATACGTAATTAATTGAGAAAGGATAGCATTGAACGTTTTAACTAGAGTCAAAATTCAAGAAAAGTAGCAGCTGAATTACAACGTTCAGAAGCTTCAGCCATCCTTCGAACTTTTCTTCGATCATACAACTTCAAATCAATTTGCTCCCTCTTTTTCTTACTTAATTATTCCCTCTTCGAATAAATATTATTCTCCCTAAGTGGCCGAGATTTTCATTCATTTTATTGGATATAGGTATTATACATACACGCGCGCGCATGCCAGACATACATTCCCAATAAACTTGGAAAACGAACTAGAGAACAATTTTTGACAAGTACTTCTCAACTTCGAACTTCTAAACATTTTCATTTAATTTATTTTTCCCTATTTCTCTCTTTCCTTATGAAAAAAATCATTTTTCTGTCGAATTTCTAATCGTACTAACGGCGAAGTTTGAGAAATAAGAAATTCCGTTTTCTTTAAATTTTGCGGTGAAAAGACGTCTTCTAAGTGCTAACGCCAAACTTCCGAAGCTTTAAAGTTCGTCGATAGTTTATAAAGTACACGATCTAAGTCCTGAAATTTTCCAGCCGCTTACCATAGATTAAATCGCAGTTATAATGCATAGAGTATTCCAAGTTTAATCACAGAAAATCGAGTACTCGCTTAAAGCTTAAGCTTTTTTCATTAGAACATAGTTCATTCCATTTATCAGATACTTCTCATAATCACTTAATTAATGTATAATAAATTTATAGAGTAATCAGATTGTTTTAAGTAATGATATAGCCGACGTTAAAAGAATAATTCAATTTTAATTGGCAAATCATTTTTGAATTCATTTTTCCTTTACTGATCTTTTATTTCTCTTTTTTAATCTCTGCCATTGAAAGGACCAAATATTTTCATTAAAAAATAATTCATTCCACATTTGTCAATCTTCGTTTATGATCGCTTTAATAATTCATAATAAATTTATAGATTAAACAAATTGTTATGAGCAACGATATATCTGATGTAAGAATAAATAAATAAATTTACATATACGAATTGTTTTCGAACTATTTACTTTTACACCGATTTTTTTTTTTGTTTCGTTTTTCTCTATCCTTTGATCCTTACGATTCAAGAGCCCTGGTCTCTCAGTAAACGTGGTTCCTGTTATCCACCACTGCTTTCACATCTCTCTCATCTCATATCACAGAATTTCTTCGCCCTCCTCTTTCTACTTTCCATGTCTCTATCAGGAGAAGAACACTTTCGTAGAAAAGCGAGGACGACCAACGTAACTGCAAAAGCAGCGAAGCAGCCAAGAAGCTCTCAACGCAAACGAGCAAAAATTCCAGGACAATTGCGGCATGTCGATTGCACTGTGATAGCGTGCATAAGTACGCGTCATGCCCGTTTCTCCTCCATCCTTGGCACTTCATCTTATTTTCTACCATTCGTCCGCAAGAATGCATTCTCTGCCTTAAGTGAAAATCATATTTCGAATGACGTAAAAATGTACTTTCGGTGAACAAGCAATTTCGTTGCCTTATTATTCCTAGAATTTGAATTACGATAAAAAATTTTATTTATAAAAATTTCTGTAAATAATTAACTTTTTGCAATATAATTATTTTCACAGTTTCTTCTCAGTTTAAAGATAATTTCGAAATAATTTGTTCTTATTTTAATATCATAACTAGAAAAAAATTATATGCAATTATGTAAAATACAAGTTTTATAAATAAGTTTGTTTTTAAAACATGGCTCATTTATATATTTTTAATGTACGATAACTTTGAGAACTATTGTATTTCCTACGTGTTGAATAATTTCCTGTTACATATTTCACAAAAATATATAGTTCTTTCCTTTCTCAACTTACGTGTGATTTAAATAAGATAAATAACAATTATATTTGTGCCGCGATAATCTATAGTTATTATGAAAACATACGAGGCGTAATTTGAGATGGTCAGTTCCTATTCTTTCTTTTATTTCTTATTTATTCTTTTGTTTTTATAAATTGGAGATCTCTTAAATGGTTCATGTTTCCAATGTTATTAGGTAAACGTATGAGTAGCCTGAATTTCAAAGAACTATGGGATATCGACAACAGTGCTATATAATAGCGACCTTTTGGTAAATACTAAAAAGATATCGTTTTACTTTCTGTTCTAAGTGAGTCTTTAATTTATACATTTCTAATCTTCAGCGAGGAAAATATTAAGTGTGAGAAATAAGATAGACGTAAATACAAAGAATGAAAAGAACAAAACTTTCCCTAAGTATTTTAAACTTCTTAATCGTGTTTAAATATATTTAATTAATAAAAATTTTTTTCTATACTAAAAATATAAATTTATAAGATATATACCTTATATCTTATAACAGATATAAGTATATATATATAACTAAATAAAATTTTTCAATAAAGCTGTTTCATTTTGTTTATTTTATTAACTATAATAATAACAGTGCCATGTTAAAGGTGACTTAAGAGTATTAAAGAAAAATATTATTGTCATGTTAAAGGTGACTCTAGAGTGCTAACGATTAAATCAGTTGAATAAAATTCTATTCGAGTTCTAATAATATTTATCCTTAGAATTTAAAAAAAATAATCGCATAGTGAGTTTATATTATGTAGGCGTTCAACGTGAACGAGCATTCTTTCTTGTTCTTTTGACTTCTCTATCAAACGACATTCGTTTTCTCTTTACTTTAATCTAGGCCGTCAAGGTATAATCGCGTTATTATATATCCATCCTTTTATTTGCACTAAAAAAAATTATGTGGAATTGTTTATTACGAATTCGAATCGTTTATTGGAAATATCCTTAATTCTAACAAGTTTCAATATGATTTCAATTTAATTTTCAATAAATTCAATCAATAAAAAATTATCGTTCAGTATTTTTTTTTTGTGAGAAAGAAAAACAAAAACAAAAAAGAAGAGGAGAAGATAATCCATAAGCATGAACTACCTAAGAAATTCTTTGCTTCTCGAAAATTATCACGTCAGGTTAGCCAGTATAAACTTGAGGTAACAGGAAAAAAGAAAAAGGGGAAAAAACAAAAAAGAGGAAGAAAAGG
>OU426996.1:2405380-2485380 GCA_911387935.1 Dolichovespula saxonica | reverse complement strand
TAAGAACAAAAGAAAAGTTGATAGTGTTTATGTAGATACATCGGTACAACGATGAGTCTGTGAAAGGAGGGAAGAACGTCGAGCGTTCCCGACGAATTTAATAGGGGTCGACAAGGGACTAATAATAGCAAGGATCGATACGAGGTAGTAGCTAGTCGACTCACCAGAAAGCAACTTTGACAGTATTCTTTCCTCTTTCTTCTCTTACCGAAAACTACGAAAGATCCTTTAGATTGACAGAAAAGCTTTCTCAAAAAACATTTAATATTACTTCTTTCGATTATTTTAATTATTAAAACAAAAAATTACATACATGCGTATATCAAACGATAAAATCTCGCGAAAAAAATAATCTTTTTTAAGAATTGATTCCATTTGGATGGATCTTTAAAAAATTCTATTTAATCTATTTTTAAATGAAAAACTTTTTTCCGATTAGTTATCAAAGAGACATTAGTGCTAATGACACTAATATCTCTTTGATATCTAAGTACAAAAGAGAGAGAGAGAGAGAGAGAGAGAGAGAGAGAGAGAGAGAGAGAGAGAAATAGTATCATAAAAAAAAGAAAAAGAAAAAAAAAAAAGACAGATAGAAAGAAAACAGGGTCGAGAGAAATTTCACTATAAGTATTGTGTAGGCGACGTCAACGAGCCACGTCATTCGTCATCGACGAAGTAGACGAGCTATCGGATAATGTAGGAAATGGGTGGAAGAGGGAGGAAGAGACAAAGAAAGAGGGAGAGAGCGAGAGGAAGAGAGAGAGAGAGAGAGAGAGAGAGAGAGAGAGAAAGAAAAGAAAGAGAGAGGTGGATGAGAACGTAGCAAGGAAGATGTGAACAAACGTTCTGGGATAAATGAGGACGGTAAACAAGTGGCGTGTTGCTGCCAAGCTAACGTTAGAGTAATATGAAGGATTAATCTCGAGGAAGGTTAAAAAAAAAGAAAAAAAAGAAGAAGAGGAATAAGGGGAAGAAAAAGATGGAACGACGAATTCCCTTGCATCCTTTTTTCTCGACCGACTTTTCCGTCTCTCTTTTCTTTTCTCTCTCTCTCTCTCTCTTTCTCATTCCCTCGTTCTCCATCTCCTTATTCTTCTCCTAGTATTTCTCCTTCTCCTTCTTCTTTTCCTTCTCCAGCACACTGTAATTTAAAACATCCTACGGCAAGAAATTTTATACCGACACGCTTGTACAGCACGCTTCACTCGCGCATTAAAAAGAAACGATAATGTCCTGGACGTAAATGAGGACGTTATTCTTCACGGGCCACCGCGTGTTTTTCACTCGACGAGACGAGCTTCAACGAGAAAAGGAGAAAACGATCGAAACTATCTTCGGCACGTCTTTTTAAAATTCGTATGAACAAAATGAAAATTGAATATTTTGCATATACTATGCGATAACATACAATTTGATCAATTAACTAATCCTTAATGCTTATTGTCAGAGTTTTATTTTCGTATAAATGTATAACGATGAAAAGAAATATTATATTTGCTATTAATTAAATATTGAAGAGGAAATAACAATAACAACAAAAATATTCACATTTAATGTAATATTTAATCGTTTCGTATACGTTACATTGCGTATGTAATATCATTAAACATTAATATGTAGTAATTTTTAAACCTCACATGCATTTTATTTATTCATCGAAGAATTAGTTCGCCAGGAAGATTTAACTTTTTCCGTGATAAAAGGATAAATAATTCATCTGTTTCTTATTCCTATTATAAAAGCATTATACTTCCTAATTAATTTACTTCATTTTACTACTCATTAATTTCCTAAGTTCTCCATTTCTATCCGTACCGTTTTATGTTTAATCGAATTAAATCGCATACACCCACGTTCATCGATCTCCTCAATTTGAAGGTTAAGGGTTAAGGATGAGAAAAAGAAAAAGAATATTTAAAGAGTAATCTTCGATAAAAGAGGGATTCAGTGTCCTTAAATTTTTCCGAATAAAATTTGATTTAAGAAAGATTTAAAAAAGACTCTTCTTTTTATTCCGAACGAGAATAAAAAATTCCTTTTGCTTGTAATTCAAAGGTTGTTTTCCGTTTGGTCATGAGTTCGACTTTATATCTCATATCTTTAACTAATTTAGAGTCCATGATCACGAGAGTTAGCTTTTCGCGTTAGAGGGTAAAACCAACCGAACAAAAAAATTTAATCTCCGCCCCGTGAAATATCCCGTGCTGACGTAGTAGACACGAAAGAGATAAAAAAAAGAAGAGAGAAAGAAAGACCTAGTCCAGCCCTTTCGCTTGTAATTATTGGAACGCGTTGTTACGGGAAGTTACCTGAATTCTGATCGAAATACCGGAGAACCACTCGATCTGTCCCTCCCTCTCTCTCTTTCTCTCTCTTCTTGTTCCTCGATTTTCGCCCGCTACTTTCACATTGGAATGTCCCATTGGAACCATACTGAGAACTATTCGCGAACGAACTCAAGCGGAAATCCGCATGAAAATTCTCTCGATAAAAAGTACTTTATGTATTGAATTATAATGGTTTGAAATTAAATTCTACATAAAAAAAAAGCAAATAAATTAAAATTTGAAAAATTAAAATGGAATATCGGAGAATAATAACTTCCACTGTAATCTGTATTTAATTTAAAGATAAAAAAAAAGAATCATAATTTCTGCAAATTTTTTTGTTAAAATAGGAAAATTTGCATTCTAAAAACAAAGAAACGGAAAAAAGTAAATTAAATAACGATCGTGAGTAAGCTAAAAAAAATACTTTTATAGATGAAATTTACCAGCAAAATCAACAAAACGAAGTATATATTGAGTAATGAGGTGGTATATATAACGTATTAAGATCAATGAATGTCATTGGATTAAAATAAAAGAAAGCCACTGTAGTCATATTGAGATCCTCAAGTATAGTGCACATTTCAACACAAACGATTCGCCCATTTCAGTTAAATCTTATTCTGAGTTCAGTCTCCATTCCATCTCCATTCCGTCACTTCAATCACAGTTCAATTTCAGTTATTTATATCCTTACATGTCGTATGAAGAACGAAGACGTATTGAAGAAATAAACGATATTTATTCTTTTTCTTTAATTCCGTTTCCTTCTTTTTTTCTTTAATCTGTTCAATTCTGTTCATTTCTCAAGTTTTTTCCATGAAAAAAAAAAAACAAAATTATGATGATGTTCATTTTTAAATAGTTTTCTATGATATATCGAGCTCATTTAAGAAAACGAGATAAGGGTAAAAAGGACGAAGGGTAGTAGGGATAAACTAGAATAGGGTTTTGACTAAGGGAATACGTTCGAGAAAGGGTTCGCTTCAGGTATATTGCGAGCTCGACGCACTCTCGAGAAACGCGTAGTTTCGCTGTAATTACGGACTCCCTATTATTGCTAGAAGCGTTAGCGCGACACGTATGCGGCAAAGCCGAATAACAGAGCATCGTGATGATGAGGGGTAGTTCGGGGTAAAGAAATGGTGAATGAGAAAGGAACGGTAGGCGTTTCCTTTAAGCGAAGTCTAGATGATTGCGGGCTAACATTAATGACGGCTCTGCCTCTTCTATTCTTTTTTACTGATGCATATATACAAGAGATTTTTCATGATTTCTCTAGGTTATGGGAGAAAGAAAAATTATAAATTGAAGATAAGTTGTTTTAAGTTTTAATCCTATATGTACTGATTAAATGTCGAAACATAGCGACAAAATCGTTTTCGTTCAACCGACCGATGTTATTTAGTGATACAATAATTAGCTCAAGTATTGTTAAGTACTATTTGCGATTGTAGAATTGATCCTTTTACAGTTCAAAAATCAATAACTTTGCGAAATTATACATTGTTGTTACTGATGTCGCATAATGGTTTAAAATATGATTTTAACTGAACAAAATTTAAAAAAAACTTACATATTAGTAGATGTTTATTTGCAGCCGATAATATTCAATAAGTATGATGTTATTAATAGTAATTTATTTCCAGATTATTATCAATTTGTTTATTCATAAATCAATTGATTAATTATTTACAAATTTACAAATAAATAGATAAATATTTCAATGCAAATCAATAAATGTATGTTTTATAATATATAAAATAAAAGTAGTAGATAGAAAATGATGTAATATTTAGTTTGTCCTTTGTGCAATGCGACGAAAAAATAAACTGATACAAATTTTAAACATTACATTCGACAAATATGACATTGTTGCATCACATGCATTGTCAATTTGAACGCGAGTATAAAATACGTTTTGTTTGTTTATTGCGGCGTCGAATAACAACGATTTTGTTGCTGTGCAATTTCCAATAAGAATGTAGGGTAAATCTGTCATACGTTATTTATAACATTTTTAACTTGTTCGAATGATGAATTTTTTAAAGCTAAAAAAGATATGATTTATTAGTTTGTGTATTTATATTTTATTTATTTAAAATGTTTTTTATTTAAATTAATAAAAATTGTACATAAAAGGAAAAGTATTGGGAATATGTAGAAACAAATAACGTCTTCAATATATGTTACGAATATTTAAATTTTTACTAAAACTAAAAAATTAAAAAAAAAACCAAATGTATGTATTAATATACGCCAGTGTCCTTGAAGAAATTAAATAAATCTATGACAGTGGAAATCAGTAATATTAGGAACTGAAACTATCTAATTTATAATACTAAATTATTATAATTTATCTTACGAATAAAACTTTTGGTTTATGCATTTCGTTGTTTCCGATAAGTCTTAAATAGATTTTCTCTTTAATTTGGAAAACGAGGAAGAAACGAGAGGAGGATATAAAAGTGATATAGTTGCTTTGATCTGAGAATTTGCAACCAACGAATCCAATAGAAGCTAATTTCGTTAATTGCGAGCGAACGGGGACACGAAAGGTTATAACTACGAGCGAGGTTGCAGTCCTCGTTGCACTCGTGAAACGTCAAAAGGTTTACAGTTGGTGCATATGGTGCACCTATAACACAAAGTAGTTACACGGGCCTCGATAAATTCGATTAGTCTTAAAGTCGTAAAGTCTGCCACCAGTTTCTGCCCTCGGCTTTTCTGTAAATATCTATAGATATTCTCTATATACTACATATATATACGAACATTTGTATACATATATACATATAATACACACATACACACACATGTAACAGATATGCATTCGTGCTATACTCGAAGATTTAGGTGCAAAGAAATCACAAAAGAGTGCAACCGAATAAAAAAATATTATGAGGATGATATAGATTATAATACATAGAGATCATGATCCATTAAAAATTATATCTATTTTTGCTAACGTCTTCGGAGTTCCACGACCGATATAACGACTATAACAATGGACCGTAATAACCTATAATTTATCTCTATCTCTTTCTAGACAATCTAAACGTTTAATACGTTCGTTAATAAGCGTTAAAACTAATATACTCCAAGTAATACTTCTTCGAAATAAATGCAATATAAATTGATGAGAGATTTAATTAATAAAATAATATTAATAAAATAATATAAAACGTATATCATATTTTTGTATTAATTAAAAACGAACACATTATAACAGAAGGAACGATGACATAACGACGAGATAATGATGAGAGGAGAGAATATTTTTTTTTTTTCAACAAATATTTTTCACGCAAACTACTCAAGCAAAAAAAAAGAACCATGGAATGTCCCTAGTTTCATCCATTTTTCCAACGAATCCATTCGGGTAATGCTTGAGCCCGATCCGTGTCTGCATACTCGCACTTTAGCATGCCGCGAGTACGATTTGTCACGTGTCTAAAGCGAATCCGTAAGAAGGCCGTGCGCGTCGTGAAGTAAGTAGAAAACATTGTGCCGGATGACAAATGAGGAATAAGCCGGAGGACGAAGAGAGAGGGTACAAAAGCATTTCGTGAATTTTCGGCTCGAGACGGAACGGATAAATCAACGACTTAGCCTGATGTCTTTCTCCCGTGAAAACAACGAAGACGATAAATCCTTTAAGAAAATTAAGCCACCCGATATAACGACTCACTTCTTACCGAACGTTTTAACTTGTCATATACTCTTTAAACATACTACGAGCAATAGCTGAATATAAATAATAAAAATATTAAATAATTTATATTAGCATAGTATATAACAGACGTTAGGAGAGAATAAGTATCGTCTGTTTATCAGAAATTTCTTGAGAGAATAAAAAATAATAAGATTGTGAATCGTGATCTACCTACATTTTCTTAATACATATTTCTATATTTTTATCTTTCATATAAAACATTATATAACAATGAAACTCTGGACAAAGATCCACGCATGATATATGTCCAGGATTATGTGAACAAATATGCAAAATTACATAAGGATAGATTACAAACTCATCTCGATGCGCTAGTTAACAAACTTATCAATGAGAAACTTTGCATATGGAGACCCAAGAGAGTCAAACCAAATGACTTAATGTTAGGTCAATACGATTCTAAACTCTGGGTAATCAATCTTAAATAGAGGAAGAATGCATACTATTGAGAATTGCAATCGCACACATCGAAACGACTGATAGTTTCCATAACGAATCTGTTGTATTTATATATATATATATATATATATATATATATATATATATAAAATTTGTTAAAACCAGGGTAAACATTTATCACGAAAGTATCACCAAAAGACAGAGACTGATCGTCTCTTTCAGTTAAACTTTGACCGAGGTCGATTCGGTGTTAACCGCAAAACGGGTCACTTAATTAATATCAACCGTGATCAAGTTCGTTCACTCGGAATTATCTAGACGTTATCTTTCGAAACTATCTTGAAAGATAATTCAAGAAAAAGAGAGAGAGAGAGAGAAGACGAAAGAGCTATCTCTTTGTTTCTGTCTTTCACCGACGAAACAACGTGGATAGCTATGATTAATACGCGACAGCGAATAATGCAGACGTTATATGTGAGAATGTTATCTTCACCCTTACGTTATGCGGGAGTGTTTGTCTTAAATGGAGCCAAGAGATATCGCGCGTCGGCGTCCAGAAGGGTGCTTTAGCGAGCAAGACGATAGGGGCGAAAGCACGATGAGCCATCGCTCTATACAGGATGTCCCACTTTAATCGATCACATGATATTAAAGAGACTTCTCTAACATCGAAGATGTATCAAGATTTTATTTTTGAATAAAAGATAAACTCGATGAAAAGAAGACAAGACATTTTTTTATATTTATATTATATTTTTAAATTTATATTATTTATATATATATACTTTTTCTTTTTTTTTAAATGATAAATAAAAAATAGTGATCAGATCAACGTTTCAGATGGCTACCTTGTTATACTATCCGCAGGTCTTTCAAGAGAAATAGTGATAGAAGAAAACCGATGGTTCTTAATCTTCGTTAAGAGAAGGGGTTGAAACGAATTGGTAATAGTGGTGGTAGTGGTGGTTTTAGAGGCCAGATAGAAGAGGTTCTTACGATAGAATCAGCTAAGGAGCTGCTACGTGTACGTCGGTTAGACTCCAGAGGACTAAATCTTCCGCACTTAATGGGGCTAAATAGCGAAGTAACGATAAATTATTTTACCGGAGGAAAGTTAGAGGGAGAAAGGCTAGATTCCTTCTCCTCCTCCTTTTCCTCCTCCTCCTCTTCCTTCTCTTCTTCCTTCTTCTTCTTCTTCTTCACAGATTAGTCGGTTTGCGGTTAATTAAGCGAAAGAAGATAGCCAGGAGAGTTGGTGGCTAGTCTCAATCGAGAATCGTGAATCGAATCCGTGCAAAAAGTCGTCTGGGGAATCACCCTCATCAAGCAGGGTGATTGTAAACGGTGTAACTCTTTTCGATGTCTCAATTGGGCTCTTCGTTTTTATCGTTGAACACCCTTAAATATCCTTTCGATATCTTTTACGTTTTCTAAAAGCTTGAAAAAAACATAGGAAATATTTAGAATTAGAAAGGAGTAAAGGGGAAAGGTAAAACAATTTATTTTCTTTTTTTTTTCTTTCTTATATAAAAAAAAATGGTTTTGATGTTTTAGCAAAACAGAATTTCATTCGTTAAGGATTCAAGTTGTCCGAGAACGAAAGCTTACACCGACGACGCGAACGAGTCGAACCGCGAAATCCTGCTCGTTACTGAGAAGGAAATCCTTCTTGTAAGCGAAGATTTTCCACAGGTTCCGTTGGAGGATTAATCGGAGGCTCTGACGTACTCCACTCCCACTCCAAAGCTCTCTCATGGGAGGAGAGAGAGAGAAGGGTGGGGGTAGAGGAGGAGATCGTCCGCATGGTTGAAAGAAAAAATTGCCGACGAGGACGAAGAGGACTTTGGGGAATTAAAGTTCTCGTTGAGGAAAATCGCCGTCGTATCATCCGCTTTCCGATGGCGACGATTAACAGACCGAGAAACGAAAAGAAACAAAAGAGAATGAAAAGGAGAAAGAGAGAGAAAATAAGAGAAAGATGATATTTTAGGTGGGACGAACGAAACGTATTATCTCACTGCTTTAACGAGAAAACGAGGCGTTGCGACGCAACAATCGGCCAGAGTGGACGGCCGTTCTTCCAAGCGTTACAAACTTTTCGAAAGAAATGAAAATAATAAAAAAGAAATTTAAGAAAGAAACTTCTTTTCTGTTTTAATTCCCAACAAGATATTACTTCGATCCTGGCACGAGAAAGATCGTTGTTTCAAGCTTTTCTTACGGAAAATAAAGAAGGATTTCTTTTTTATCTTTTCTCCTCGTTAAAACACAATTCCTTTTTTATCGACATAAATACGAATTTACATAAACTTCGATTACTGATATTTTATATTTTCATTCTTGTTCTTTTTTCCTTTTTCTTTTTTTTTTTAAATCAATTTATCTTTATAGTATGAGTCTCATTAAAAAGCAGTCGTTATTATCGTCTATAGGTACGGTTAAAAGTTTAATGAATAGTAGGATGATGTCACGAGGTATAATATCGGCTGAAGCTATCCTTTCAATTAAGCACTGGTGCGCAGTTTAATTTTGCCTTAAGCACGAATTGACCCAAATCGCGAAATCGAGACCGCGACCTTCTGGTTACGAAGTCATTAAGACTGCTCGATCGTCCAGAGAAAAAGCCACCATTTGTCAAGGATAAAGACGCGATTCGTCTGCTTGAATCCATCTTCGATAGAATTGACAGCGTTAGAAATTTCTTGCGGTATAGAGTCCCAACATTAATCGTCATTCTAATTTGGAAATTCACATGTAATTCGATTGTCGTTATTCAAATTTATTGAAAATTCGATAAATCGATGGAAATGAAATTCCGTACCTTATTCTCCGTTATGAAATTCGAATAAAGAATATTTGTTGTAAAATACGATGTACGTTTCTTATCGAATATATCGAAGTCGAGATCGAAAGTTATATTCTTCGAAGAATAATTGCTAACCTGAGAATAGAATATCGATTACCTTCGAAAGACAGGAGAAGAAAAAGATATGTGAAATTGTTTGATGTTTTTCGACTCGAAGTTTTGGCCTCTTTACTGTCGACCGCAAATCGATTGAAGTGTTACAGGTTCGAGGAAAGTGCGTCCTTCAGGTATATTCGATTCGAATATCGATATCCATTCGACACACTTTCGGAAATGGGTCGTGAAGTCATTCCTGTTAAGAATATACGATGAGTCCATCGTATGAAAATAGAAAGAGAGAAAGAGAGAGAAAGAGGGGAGAAATTTATTGAACAGAAATAGTAAGTACATACAACAGAACGACGAAGACTTCGACTAGTAACACGACGTTTTATCGACTTTCACGTACCAAAAAGATAAGCAACCACCAAGGGTCTTCGATGTGGAAAATCTACGAAGAAACTGCGATCCCCATTGGTAGGATATGCATCAAGAGAGAAATTCCTTATACTTTCAGGTAGGAGAAGCATGCGACAGGACATTTTAGAGTTTCATTGAGTTGAGTGCTTCCCATCATGGTGAGGACAAAATGTTTTCTCGAATCACCTTTCGACGCCATTTGAGAAAATTTTATTTAACTTATAAAACGTTCGAATTCTTTTTCTCGAAAAATTGCTTCGACAGTTCATCCACTATTTAAAAAAGATTTCACGTGCATGTGTGTGTGCACGCGTGTGTGTGTAATTTGTATAACCAAAAATATATTTAATCTTTTTATTTGCAAAATAAGAGAAAGAGAGAGAGAGAGAGAGAGAGAGAGAGAGAGAGAGAGAGAGAAAAGAAAGGAAGAAGGAAGAATGGTATGAAAAAATCATGACGGAGAGGAATATTATCGGAGGAAAATGGGGACAAACGATAAAACAATGGCATTGTAAAAATAAATAAAGCGCTCCCCGGAGATGATGGCTAGCTTTGTTCCCTCGATGCGTCCATTTTCCTCTTCTTTCTCTCTCTCTCTCTTTCTCTCTCTCTCTCTCTCTCTCTCTCTCTCTCTCTCTCTATTTTTTCTCTTTCTGTTTTTCTCCTTCTTTTTTTCTCTTTCCACTCAACAACTAACTTTTAATATCAGGAACACGCACGCTAATGCCTCGTACAATTCTAGCAAATAGTTGGAAGGTTGTATCTGACAGATAGAAATGTAAGGAAATAAATATACCAAGCAAAGATAAACTCTGCTTCCAATAACTTCTTTACCTTTTCGTCTATTTGACCTTTTCAGTATTTCGGGATTATTATATATATATATATATATATATATATATATATATATATATATATATATATATATAAAAATACGATAAACATCGCCTAGAATTTCCATATATTCATCCAACATACATATACGACAAATATAAAGAAGACAAAAAAAATAATTATGCATTAATAAATAAAATAGAAAGACTATGTCCAACCTCTGTATTTATTTTGTTCTCTCTCCCTCTCTCTCTCTCTCTCTCTCTCTCTCTCTCTCTCTCTCTATCTATCTATCTATCTATCCACCTATCTATCTATTTATCTATCTATCTGTATATATATCTCTGTCTCTTTCAGATTCTTCGGAAAATAAATCAGTGAAGTCGAACAGTGAAAGAATACATTAGAAGAAAATATAATAGAAAAGCAAAATATAAAACGCACAGCGCGATGGAACATTTTCCACTCAACGGTTGGCATTAAGAACTACTAAAACGTGCCGGCTTGTGGAGATTGTTGTTGAAAGTTTAAATAGAATTTCCCCTTTCCGAGTACGCAATATCTCGTTTGCATAGTCCGCAGGCCGTACAGATAACAGTACCATTCACGAAAGCTCGTCCACTCTCGTTACGTTTCTCTCTTGCAATAGCGAACCGTTAAGCTAGTTACTCGAACGTTCGATCGTACCTGAAACTGGATATCGATGATAAGGGTACCGATAAAGGATTAATTCTAATCTAATGCCAATTCTGACACATTATTATATTTTTTTTATAACTATTTTATACATCTTTCATTTCGAACGACTTTCGTTCTTCCAGGCTGTAAATAATTAATATAAATAATGACAAACTGTTCGAAATTTTATACCCTTTCTAATATGGTATAACAAAGTTATGATAAATCGATCCATTCGATAATAACTTTATAATCCAATGTCTTGTTTCATATTTAAATATACATTTAAATACATGAAACTTATAATATAGCTTATACTAATATAGTTATATTATTCTAGATATAATTAGTAATAGTATAGTATGTCTATACTAATATAATATAATATAATATGAAATAATAATTAATATGTTAGCTGGAAAATTAAATAAACCGTAAAAAATATAGATATATTAATGTGAGATTTAAAAAATATATAGCATTATCGCGGATTACTTTACTTCGCCCCGATTTTCAAAATGTTGACAATGATTTTATGTTGGTGTAAGAAATAAAGAAGATATAGAAATATTTTAGAGTACTTCAAGTACATGTTCATGGTATACTTGGCAAATTAAATTGACTCCCTGTCCTTTTACGATTATCAAGAATTCTTTATTGTACTTTTCTAAGATTCTCCGATATTCTCCGATAGAAAATCTTTGTATTCGAATTTAATAAAGAAACAACGAATTTACTTATTAGTTTTTTTTAAACGAGATTTGATCGAACATAAAAGAAAATGGAGGGTTTGGTAGATATGATCTTCGATGAAATATTTCGTTGGCAAGTGACGTTTTAGATGGATGTCTACGGCAAGATTTGAGATACATGTTTCCCTCGAATTTCCTGTTTGCTCAAAATTATTCTTTTCCGCTCCATTACTTCAGCATCTCGTAAGAAATGCAAACCAGTGAGAACGTGGGAAAGTGAGAGAGGAGAAGAGAGAGAGAAATATGAAAAAATGATGGAATAACAGGAAGATCGCATAAGAAAGAGAGAGGGGAGAAAGATATGAAAAAATGATGGAATAAGAGGAAGATCGCATAAGAAAAAGAGAGAGAAAGGGGGGGATAAACGTTTGGTGAAAAACGGTAGCAAAAAAGCTGCAAAATCATCCATCAAGCTCGTTTCCCTGGCGTCTTCCTGAAAATTACAGGAGAAGAGGAATGATAGTGGGAACTTAGACCCTTAAAGGATCGTCTTCTAACGTTTATACAACAGTGAAGTAATCTCAGCTGACACGATTTTAATAAGCGACACGATCTACGATAAAGGAGGGCTTCTCATAGATTACCTCTTTTGAGCAAGAGAAAAAGATACACACACACACACACACACACAAGATCTCTTATTTTGATTCATGTAAACGGATGATATTAAAAATTGTAACGACAACGATAAATAAAAAGAAAGATAAATAAATAGATAAATGTCGAAAGATTTGTGAAGATTTTATCATTATTATCGATTAAAATTGAACACCCTGTAGATAAAATCATCTTCAATCGAAGAACGAAGAATACAGAGTAATGGAGAAGAATATTACGAATCATTTCTTTCCTTTATCTTTGATGTTACTCGAACGAAAGGATCCTTTTATTCGTCGGAGACGCGTTCAATCCTTATGGTCCTCATAGCGAAAGACGAAGGACAATCGGCAAAGACTCTTCCTCGATTGCTAGAAAATGAATCGACGGTGGAAGGTAGAAGTGAAATAACAGAAATCTGATTGCTCGCTTTTATCTCCACAGTAGAGGGTGGGTTCCTCTACTCTTCGTAAGATAAATCGCAGCCGTCGACGAAGATATCGGCCGTCGGCGATAAATTTGACGAATGCTGCATCAAGAACTCCGCGAGTATTCGTCGTCATTAAGCGCAGACGTTCTATCCGACGAAACCCCCGGGGAAAGATTTACAAGAGTCTCGGGAGAATGATGAGAGTTATTGCCTCTCTTCGTCTATTTCTCCTTCTGTCTTCCTCTTCTACCAATCACAAACATCATTTCTGAAGTGAGGAGAAATATATTTCTTTATACCAAGGTAGGTCTTTAATTATTTAGAGTGTTCTATTTTAACTCTTTTCGATCATATTTAATTCAGATACAATATATTCATGATTATTTTTCATTAAATAATCAAAAAATTTGTATTGATTGAACGAATATTATTACATCGATTTATCTATTTGTATTTGTTCAAAAACAATAATCTTTTTCTAATTTCACAATAAAGATTACAATTTATAATTATTATAGAAGTTGTAAAATTTTGCAGAATTTTATAAAACGCCCGTAAGATTTCTTTTGTGACATTCAAAAGAATAGAAGAGTAAGAATTGATGATAAAGATAAGATATAATGTGAATTCTCCTGTATCTTTATCTACAAAAAATTATGAAAGATGTTATGATTGATATATCGATTTTTTTCAGAGTAATTTGACAGTCAACGTGTTAACGGATCCACAAATGTAATTAAATTGATTAATCAGACAAAACAGTATATACGAATGAATAATAAATCAAAACATGTGAGTTGTATGTGTATGTATCATTTATTTTTTCTTTTTTATTTCAAAGTCTTTCAATCTTCATTTTCTCTTTTCCCAAGACGACGTAACACCTTGCTCGTACGAAATATTTGTTCTTGCAAGTGTGCTACACCCATGTCCCAAACTTTGTCACGTGCAAGGTACACTAGTGTTGTTGTAAGTTTGAAACTAGCAATGCGACAGATGGAGAACGATGTAGGCGGTCATGCTTTCCTAGGGAATTCTTCCATTTTGCCATTTGTGACCGTTGTTCGAAACGTATTTGGGCTTATAAGAGCACAGAAATGAAAAAATAAACTTAACAGAAGCATGGATGTTTTGGAAGCTTGGCTAGCTTCCAAAATGTTTCGGATAAAGTTAATTACAACGATCATGACACGTTTATGGACTCAAATATGAAATATTTTAAAGGAAACGTCAAGAAAATAATCCTCTACCCCTATCAAGAATCATAATATATTTTTGATAATTAGTATCTCGCGATTGCATTCGAACATGGATGGTAGTTTAATTTTTTTTAAAGCCAAAATGGCACGCAAAAAGTACTCTACTTTGAAAAATTTTAACGTACTGTCACTCTCTTTGATTGCAGTTAATTAACATAATTATTTTCAATCCAAAGCCGAATTTCACGAAAATCCTACTAACAGAGAATTTTTGTATCCGTGAACAAGTTATCAACATCTATTCTCTCCTTGGTCCGATCGTCGAATAAATCGAAAGAAGGATACTTCAATTCTGAAGATAATTTCAAGTTTCTTAAAAACAGTTTCTTGTCATGCTGCCTTGTTCGACGTTTTCCAAGTCGATGGTTAAGCTTTCGTTGAGGTATTTATGAAGCACTTCCACTCCATTGACTTAGACTCGAGGAGTCGCGTTACCGGCAGCTGTCGGTACCATACAGAATTAGGTTTGACGGAAGTCCACGTTAATGTTACAGACTAGCACTTTGCCGCGAGTGACACGAAGGTTGACGATTAACATACATATGTATGTATGTTCGTACGTGTTCAACATAGTAGTAGAATAAGACGTATGTACTTACATGTATGTACATACATATATAAACGTGTGTGTGTGTGTGTATACATACATATAGATATATGTATACATAATGTGCACGCTGATCTCTACTGTGTAGCATGTGTGTATATACAAATATATATATATATATATATATATATATATATATATATATATATATATATATGTATGTATGTATGTATGTATGTATGTATGTATGTATGTATGTATGTATGTATGTATGTATGTATGTATGTATGTATGTATGTATGTATGTATGTATGTATATATGTATAGGTATATAATATACACGCATGATCCCTGCTCTACTCGCTCGTGCATGTAATAGCGTAGGAAATTAGCCATAGTCCCGATAGTCCGCTATGGTTTAACGTAGAGTCAGCAACAAATTATATTCCCAATGGAATACGAACTACCTATCCTCCCATCGTTTAATCTATTTTGGAGACATCACGATAACGAAATTCAAAAGCTTGATGCACGTTCGAAAATTGTTAAGAGACAATAAAGAAAAAAGGAACGTAGAAAGAAAGAGGTAGAGAGAGAAAGAGAGAGAAAGAGAGAAGAAGAGAGAGTAAATTCGAGTACGTCTGGAAAATTTCGAAAGTATAACGCAGCGTTATCGGTACTTGTCGCGCTTAAAATAATTCTAATGAAAAGATTATTTGTAGAAGAGGAGTAAGCTTACCGTACATAACGACCATGTAGTAGTCAAAACACGTTGGACCGTACTCTCCTCTCTCCGTAAGTTTTAACCTTACTCCTCGTCCTCTTCTTTCTCTTCCTCAACCTCAAACCTGAGCCTTTTAAGCAAAGTGGATGCTCGAGCTTTAAAAACCGCAGGTAGACCTAAAAACAGTGAACGCTGCTACGAAATAACGCGGACTTTACGTGCTCGCCGGCACATTTATACGCCGCAAATGGAATCGCCGAGTAATCCGATTTTTCCGAAAATCCGTAAGGTTCCCCATCTTATTATCGTGAAAAATCTCTCTCTCTCTCTCTCTCTCTCTCTCTCTCTCTCTCTCTCTCTCTCTCTCTCTCTCTCTCTCTCTCTCTCTCTCTCTCTCTCTCTCTCTCTCTCTCTCTCTCTCTCTCTCTCTCTCTCTCTCTCTCTCTCTCTCTCTCTCTCTCTCTCTCTCTCTCTCTCTCTCTCTCTCTCTCTCTTTAGTACGTTACATCAAGAGGAAGTAGAATCATAGTCAAATTTTGTGATATTTTCTACTCGATAGAAAAAAGTTTTATACAAAAAAAAATATATCGATAACGAACGTACAATAACTATGGGAAAGGAAAAGAAATAAATAATAAAAATGTAGAAGGAATTTTTTTTAACAGACCGATGGAGGATCAAAATGTTACGAACGTTTTAAATAAAAATCGAGCTAATTTATATATAGGGTGCATATAAAAAATAACAACAATAAAGAAGAATTCGACGGAGTAAAAAGATAAATAGATAGATAGATAGGTAGATAGATAGACAGATAGAGAGAGAGAGAGAGAGAGAGAGGGAGAGAGAAGGGTAGGACGTTTGACGAACGAACTTCATTTTAGGCAACTGCATCATCAATTTCCGTAGAAAACAGTTGTGAGTAAAGGGGAGAAAGGGAGTAGTGGTTGGTCCTCCATCATCGTGTGCTCGTATCGTGCTTGCACTGGCTATGGTAGGATGTGTCAGAGGGAAGGAAAGGCGAGACAGTTGGGAGATTTTCAGTTCAGTGAAATACCACCAGCTGGTCCCCATACTCGGTGTAACGTAGAGAGGGTTGAGCTGCCTGGAAAATTTTGTATAATTTCCCTTTATGGCCCGAGAGCGGAGTACTTAATATAATTACCGGAGTACCAGCAGCGAATGCAGGTAACAAAATCTAGAACACCGAGCTACCACTTCTCCTTTTCCCTCCCTCCTCGTCCCTCTTTCTCTTCTCGAGCAGCAGTAGCACGTAGGAAGAGGAACTCGTCGAGTTCTCGTACGCACACTAGGCACACGAAAGTCGAAACGCATCAGTAACGTTGCTTTTTCCTGCCTCCAGCAACAACGGAGCTTCGAAAGTACAGTACAGTTCGAAAGGTAGACCGGGACAAAAGCTTGCCGACGGTAAAAGCTCGAAACGCTAAAAGCCTCAAAACTATTTCTCTCTCTCTCTCTCTCCCTCTCTCTTTCTCTCTCTTTCTCCTTCTTTCTGACGCTTTCGGACTCACGGACTGTACTTCAGTAACAACTTTCCTCTTTGTCTATCTTTCTCTCCAACATCTATCTACAGTGTTCATTTAACTAGGCGATATATGGAATGCTTTTATTATAAATTATCTGAACTGAAAAAATGGAGTCTCTGTCTCTCTTTTTCTATTTCTCTTTCTTTACCTCATCCTTCTTTTTCTCTCTTTCCCTTCTCGTGTCACGCCATTCAGTTTTTCTCCGACGGAAAATAAACAGACGAAAGACAGCCTCGTCGTTTACGCTACCTCCCCACGTAACGTCCCAACGTAACGTAAAGTCCCCAGGACGATTTTTATTCTGATTAAAAGAAAGAACGTTGCTTCTTGAAAGATCGATGTCGGGGAGAAGAAACGGAAAAAGGGAAAGGTTTTCCGTTGAGGAGGGAAAGTTCGAGGTGAGAAGAAGTGGCACGTCATTCGTCGAGAAAATGAAAGAAATGGCCGGCACATAAACACTGTGACATCGTAAACGGTCGTTGTATAATGTGACTTTATGAGCTCGCATTGGTCCGTTTTATACGGACTTGCGACTCGAACTGACGTCTCTTCTCATCGTTTATCTCTTTTACCTAAGTAGCGATTCTCTTTCTCTCTCGTTCACTTTTTCATTCTTTCGACTAAACCATTCTTCTCAGTCTCTCTGAAACGTCCACTTTGAAAAACGTATATCTTCTTATTTCACTTAAATCTATTTCTCTTTTTCTTTTATCGACATTTTATAAAAGAATATATCGACAATCGTATCGATTTTAATTGAAAAAAATCTATCAAAATAATAAAATAAAATCGATAGAAATTATATACAAGAACATAATGTAGATCATTTATCGTGATTGATGATAATTATTTGATAGAAATATGTGATTTTAGTTTTATTTTATACACACACCCACAAAAGCACAAATGTATTTAAAATAAGGAACATAATTAAAATATACTTTTAATATATATAGACACACACATACACACAAATTGTAGGACTCGTAAAAAAGTTGAGTAAGGTGTACCAGGAACTCGAACCCGGGTCTTCCGCTTTCCAGGTCAACCATTAAGCTACCCAGGTGCCCTTCGGTCAACCTTTCTACGAATGCTTACTTATATTAAAATGGAGGTGCTCGTTTGCACAGTATATAAATATATTTTTACTACATGCTAATCGTTCTTCTAATATCCACTTTCGGAATTAGTGAAATATTTTGTGTATAACATTGTTTCATAGTTCTACAAATAAATTTTTTTCTTTAAACAATCCTCATAGATATCGCGGCATACATATTGTTTTCGTTCACACTCATTTATTTCACGCGACCAATAACAATTTTAGACAATAATGCATGCGTTTGAAAAATAATTACGTAAAAGAAATAATAAAAGAAATAAACTTGGCTACATATTTTTATCGATTTCACTCTTCAATGCTTAAAATTGGACTGATACGCCATTTTCAAGGACACACTTATATGATCTATTTACCACAGGATACAATAATATAATTTGTATGCTCTTATGCTTGTTCATTGTTATCAACAAAACTATTTTCTTGTAATGTTTCCTATATTGATATTATCTTTATTTAAAGAAACCATCGTAACTACTCATTCAATTAAAACGATTTTTCACCTAAAGAAAAACACAAGATCCGATTAGATACTCGAATGATTTTCACAGCACTCCAACGAGCAAGAAACCGGAAGGCACTCGTGAACGACGGTTCGTGACGCCCTTCGTATTGCTAAAAGTTCATTAAGATCTCTTTGCTCCCAGTGGACTACAACTGGTCTCTTCCTCATAGTGGCATCAAATCGATTTCTCCAATTAGTACGTCTACGTGCTTTCTCTCTGTCTCTCTTTCTCTGTCTCTGTCTCTGTCTCTTTCTGATCTTTCTCTCTCTCTCACTCTCTCTTTCTCTCTTAGTCACACACACACACTTTTGGCTTTCTCTCAGTGTTTCGTTAAGAATTACTCTGGACAATCTACGGATAATAAAGTCAGCGAGTAACGAAGGAACAAGTAATTAATAGTCATAGATTTACCTGTATAAAGTATAAGAGAGAAGAATGAGACGAAGGTTAAAAATCTCGAGTGCAATAAACGAGCGAAACCGTTAAGACGCTTTCGAGATGCTGTAATAGAGAGAAACGAGTCAAATGCCGTGGATAAGGACTAACAGAATACTGATACCGTTTTCCACGAAAACGGAATCGTCGCTCAAAGGAACGGAACACCATGGTGAGTTTCAAGAGAGATACTCAAAGTTTATTGACCGATTTCCACCACAACTATGCGTCTAATGGCGAGTAATTAAGTAGAATATCGTAAAATATATTAGCGATGTATATTACTTAAAGAATTAACTTTCTCATTGAGATGAGTTACCAATCAATTGATATTAATATAGACCTTACTATATATATCGAATCTGTGTAATTCACTGACTACTTTAAAATTTTCATCTATTGTTTAGAAATGATAGATCATCCTTTGAATTGATTTAATCCCACTGAAAGCTAAGGTAGAAAGACAGAGGGGAATATAGGTGTATGTAAAATACTATGATAGGAGATGAGAACCAGGCAGACAGGTCGCTCAAATTTGCAGTGCAGTGGTTCAATGAGGCGCACCAATAGGTATAACGCGTCGATAATGCGACCGACAGGAGATATATTAGCGTGGATGGATATCGTAGAACGAGAAGGATATCAAAGGATCAGTGCATCACCATTCTGTATAGTTATTCAACAACTACATATCTTCCTATATGTAATGCATTATTATCCTTAGGAGACGGCCATCAATGATTACTTAATGATCATTAAAATAAACGAATGACTCTGATTCTAAGTAGAACCGAATGGATTTAGAAAAAGCATTGCAACGATATAATTATATGATTTATATTACTAATTAAAATTAATTAAATTTTAAATATAGTAATGATAAAAACGTACGGAATATTAGATATTTTTTTTCAAAGTTATGCATGTGTGTGCATCTTGATAAAGGAAAGTTATACTGGATAGATAGAAAAGATTAAAATTCGTAAAACTAAAACTACCGAGCAAGATCCTTCAATTAGTTTCTCGAAAAGTCCTCTGCTAAAATACCTATGGTCGAAATGGAACCTCGAACCATGCCAAGAGTAACACCGACGAGCTTTAGAAAACGCGAGCACGCGCGGATATTCGACCCAGTTTTTCGAGCTTTCGAGACTAAGAGAGAGAAAAGGAGAGAGAGAGAGAGAGAGAGAGAGAGAGAGAGAGAGAGAGAGAGAGAGAAGTTGTAAAAGGGAAGAAGAGGAATAAAAATAGAAAAAGAAAGAGAGTAACTTTGTTCTCATGGCCTCTTAACATTTTCCAACATCGAAGACGAACAATGATTTTCTTTTACAATCTGCTGCGACGATGTATTTAAAAAAAAAAGGAAAAAGAGAAAGAAAGTAACAGCATTATAACAATAACAATAATGAAGAAGCACGGATCGATGAAAAGTCGATCACTCATTCAGAATCCCGGAGACAAAGTAAGCGTAGGAAAATCGTTCGCAATTATTTCTCGCCAATATCGATCTCTCTTCGAATATGTAAAAGTTCATCTCTATCTTCGTCGATTATTTTTTTCTTGGCTAGATATACGAGGTATGTGTTTTATAAGATGGAATATTTAAACGCGAGAACAGACATGTAGATAACAACGAAAATAACTCTCGGGGAAAAATTATAATCCTCGAAGAGATGAATTTCGTTGCAGGAAGAGAGAGAGAGAGAGAAAGAGAGAGAAACAAAGAATTCTCTTGAGATCATTTTTTCCATCCATATGTGATAAAGACACTTGAGCCTGCTCGTTAAAACGTCGCACTATGTATATTCGAAAAGCTCAAACGCATGATTTCAATAGCGTCGGACTGCACTTCGGATGGAATTAAAATGATCGTCGCTCGAGAACGAGTCACCATAATGTATGTCGCGTATCGTTGTTATGTATGAGAGAACTTTGGAGTGAGCACGTATGTATGTATTTATGGACGAACGTACTTTCGACGCTATGCAATTTGTAATCGTCGGAAAAGCGAGCTTCGTAAAATGAATCAAATGTATGTATGTAAATACGTAGGTATGTACATACATAAATAGATACATATGTAAATACATAGATACACGTATATAAAACGGTAGGTGTTAACTTACAAGTCAAATAAGCTACCTCCGCAACTGAGTTAGAAAATTGTTTATCTTTCCTTCAACTTTGTCGACTGTACAATCGTACGTGGTAGTAAATTAACGCTCGATTAATCTTCTTATATTTGTAATATATATGCAAGTAAGTGAATGACGTAATAACGACGAGTGTCATTTGTGGAAATTGCTTCGACAATCCGGGAATCGTTAAACCTTGCCAAGGGAAAGAGATAGAGGTAGAGATATAGATAGAGACAAAGAGAGAAAGAGAAAGAGAAACGGGGAAGAAAGACGATATTGCAAGAGAGAATTCCGTTTATGCAGATGCAGCCGATTATGTGCTGTCTGGTTACTTGACGGCAGTTCTCCCTAACATCGTCCTCGTTTCTTCGCCAAACCTTGCCATGTTACAACAACGATGAACCTTTACGTGTATACCTATGTACCTGTACACTTATATATATATATATATATATATATATATATATATATATATATATATGTATGTATGTATGTATGTATGTATGTATGTATGTATGTATGTACCTAAATACGTGCTAGCACCGAGCTACCTTGTCGTGGCAAGATTAGTTATTAGATTACAAGAGCGGCTCAGACTTGCCTGCTAATGGAATGGGTATGGAAATGGGAATGAAGATGGGCCGTACGGTGTCGGACGTAGAAGCCTTGGCTGCGACCGCTTGCAATGTAGTGTGTGCGATCTTGTACCGCGAAGACGTCAAAGGAAACTCAAACAATCATAGAGGAGGAGAGAAAGAGAGAGAGAGAGAGAGAGAGAGAGAGAAAGAGAGAATCACTTCGGTTTCAACCATGGTTTGTAGTATCTTGTCAAGGAACGATTATATTGGACATTTTTTTATCTTGAACTTTGAGTTTTTAAATAGTTGAAAATTGATAGAATTAATATCATTTAATAACTCGAGACGAACGTGAGTCGAATAGATCGAATTTTATTATAATTAGGTAGCTAAAAGGACAATGAGAGTTACTTCAAGACGATATTTTAAACTCCTGGATGCTTCAGGTTTAATGGACGATGTGTGGGGATAATGAAGGCACGTTGTGGCGGCCATAATCATTTAGAAGAAGAAATGAGGAGCCATTGGCTCAAGGATATTTGAGTTCATGCAGCTAAAATTTTCTAAGATGAAGCTCTTAATGGCTCAAATGATTCGGGAAAATACGAAAGAGAGAGAGAGAGAGAGAGAGAGAGAGAGAGAGAGAGAGAGAGAGAGAGAGAGAGAAGAAAGGAATACGTGAAGAAATGTAATTTAATTTTTTAAAAGATAAAAATAAATAAATAAAAGTGCTAACGATGAACTTAATATTACGCTAGCCTCGATCATGGTTAACTTATTTTCCTTCGTCGTGATTAGAATTCTAAACGAAGTCTCATCGATTCTGACGAGAAAATACGAGACGGAAGGGCTACGTCGGAATGTGCAATTTAAAGGGAGGGAGAGACAGGGGAGCTACGCGAGACTAAGACGTTTAAGTGAGTCATTAATTGTATTAAGTTAAGTGCTGTCGCTTCAAGGGGAGAGAAGAGGACGGAAAAGGAGATGAAAGAGAGGGGGAAGAGAGAGGACGAAGGAAACGGTTAGGAGAGGATAAGGGCCGGAAGAGTGAAGAGAGAGAAAGAAATAGATAGAGGGAGAGGAGGGGTGGAGGGAATCACGATCGACAATCCGGTTTCAAGGTAACAAGAGCAAGAGAGTATCGTATCGAAACTGCACGAAATTGTGAGGGAAACTTTCCATACGAATTTCTATCAAGTTTCCAAGGGACGTTTCAATCCTTTCCATATCGCTTAGGTGAATATCAGAATCAGCTGAGCGAAAGAACTCTGATACTTATTACCGAGAATCTCCAACGACGACGATCATAAGATAGCCATAAGTTTTTATTAAATAACTTTCCAGTGGATCCTCTGAAGCTATCAAAAGAGTCAACTTAAAAAATTTTCTAATCTCACATTCCTATAAGTAATATATATTTTTATACATATTATATATTCTCTTTTTCTTAAGAGTCCTAAGTTTTTCGAGAACAGACTCGGACGTTATCCCGATATGGAAATCGATTTCGAACTACATCGACGTAGAAGCGTGGAATATCCGACATCCGCTGATCGAATATCTATCTCTAACGGAGGGCCGTACCCAAAGCGGAAATGACAACGGAAAAGGAAATCTTAGATCGAGTCTCCGTGGTTCACCTCTCTAGAGCGTGCCACTAAATCGCATGGTAATCGCCAAGAAACGCGTCGTCCGTAAGGATGCCGCTGACGTAACGGGACGGTAAAACCTGTGATGGACGAAAATTCAATTTCCCGCTCACCGAACAATGTGTGTGTGTGTGTGTGTGTGTACGAGGAAGAAAAATAGTAAGAAAGAATATCTTTCGAATCTCTTCTTTTTTGGATATACGTCCGAATATTCTTGAAATCGGGCTACGTAGGATTATACAGTGAGAAAGATGGTCAAAGATGGTGGAACCATCTCAGTTATGTCTGTGTGTATGTGTATGTGTGTGTGTGTCTTCTTTCCCATGGATAAGTGAAAAAGAGTGAGATAGGAGAACAGAGAGGACAGGTCAAAGAGTTCTCCATGAGCACAATTGAGTGCAGGTTACTTTGCATGATCCGGGTTTGAAGATCCTTCGAAAGCACTTTTCAACTCTTTCCGGCACTCCACCGAAACGATCCTCCCACTAACGAGGAACTACAATGAAGAGAGACGAAGAAGTAAAAGGATAGGCTTCATCATAAACTATCGAATATTTCCTCGTTAAAATGATGCTTTGTTAACTTTAACAGAGTCCTCAGAAGTTCGTTAACTTGTATACTCAAAGTCACCATACTCGCTGATCAACTTGTTCGAAACATCGATCCTTCGGAAATTTTTCTTCAATAAGTATATACATGTAGGATAATATTTTTACCAGTTATCAATTTGAAAAAAGCATAAACTTGTTTCTTAATTCAAAATTAAATGGTTCAATGAAGTTGATCTCGGAAGTTTCAAGCACACCGAGGCAAAAGATTCGATTATATTTCATTCCTTTTTATAAGGTAAATTCACTTAGCAAGTTTTCATCTGAATTAACTCGTTTAGAATCGCAAGGGGAAGAAAAAGAGAGAGAGAGAGAGAGAGACAGAGAGACAGAGAGAAGAGAGAGAGAAAGAGAGTACACGCTTCTCACGAAAGTGTCAGATGCACAACGAAGCATATTATGTTAGAACGTGAGAGAGGAGCCTTGTTTGAGGTTGCGAGAGGACCGGCCGTCCTTGTGCGAGCTTGCGTAAAAGGATTGGGCGTCGTCGAGGGTGCCGTAGAATGTGTCTCGTCTTAAGAGAGACGAGACTCATTGGAAACTGTAACCCGATCCGACGTTAGAAGCCAAGGCGACGCTTACCTAACGTTAATATCCTGACGGGATAACAGAAACTCTTGTACTTGTTCCCAAATATATCTAATTTATACCTTGCAAGTGCGAGGTCGTCTAGATCCTATTGTTGCCGGCTACATTCTCTTTCAAAAAACGAAATTATCAAGATCACAAAGTGATGATGATATTATCGAGATCTAAAATCAATAAACGATAATAATATGTAGTTACGTATTTGAAGTTAAATAATCGACTACGTCGAAAAGTCATAAAAACGTTCGCGGTACAAAAATAAATATTAAAATAGTTAGATATTGTCGTAAAGAAAAAAATTTTGAAATAACGATTAAAAAATATTCCAATAAAACAACATCAATTCCTCTCTTACATGTCCGTTCATAAAGAATTATATCAATATATTACAATTTGTATTAATAATCCGTTTCAAGAGGGACACCTTATATATGGAATCGTTCCGTACGAAAAAGTGTATTCTATATACGAAATATTGCCACCGTGACCCAGTGACCTATATAATTACTTGGAAGAAGGCTGTTCGATTCGAGATGGTGACGAAAAATAAAAAAGTATCTCTGTTCTCTCTTCCTGCATGCAAAGAAAACCTGTATGAATTCTTATATGGGATATCATTCACATAAATTCTTGAAATCGATTTCGAGACCATGGCCTTTCAACTAAACACTGTTTACGCGTTTCGTACTCTACTATGGCTTATATGAATTCCTAAAAAGATTACTTTTTCTTTGCGTCTATATATAACAGAACGTACGTATGAAAAAACGAATGAAAAGTTTAAAATATTTCGAATTGTTTATTTACGTAAAGAAAAATCTTAGATAGTTGAGAGATAAAGTATTCTCAATGAAATTCTTTTCTCTAGAAGCTCGTGTCATAAAATAAGATAACAACGAGAATATAAATTTCCATGATTTTTCAAACGGTTCGAATGTCGAAACAACGTAAATCCGTTTAAAAGGAGAAACGGAAAGAAAATAACAGGAAAGAATAAAAAAGAAAAAAAAAAGAAAAATCCTCGGTCTCACATCGACGTCTTCCATCGAAATATTTCATTTTAATCCCATGTTGGAAGTCGATGTTTCTTCGTATATTTAAATTACACTCGAACGTTTACCGCGCGAATCTCTAACGATCAGCTATTAAATTTTAGTTTACTCGTTGACGAAGTAATTCCAATAAACGAAAAGGATTAAAAAAAATCGTAGTATTTCTTCTCGAAAAAGAAAGAGAGAGAGAGAAGCACGATGTCTCTCGGACTGTTTTTCTCCCATAACGAATTTAAGTGAATACAAAACAAAAGTTTTAGAAGGGCTGTTAGAGCGATAAATGCTTTCGACCTGGAAAACTTCCTTATCTTTCCTACCGGCAAATTGATGATTACGAGAGAATGAGAGAGAGAGAGAGAGAGAGAGAGAGAGAGAGAGAGAGAGAGAAGAGAAATCATGAAACTAAAAAGAGGAAAAGAGAAGACCATACGAGTTTAGCTAGTACGTACGATAAAATTATACGGTTTATGTAGCATTATACAGTTGCACGAGCAAAGTCCGCTAGCGTAATCTCGAGGAGAAGAGAATGCACGAAAACGAGGGTGAGAGAGAGAGAGAGAGAGAGAGAGAGAGAGAGAGGTGAAGGGGAAGAAGGGAAAGAGAGAGAAAGAGAGTGTGAGTGAGGGTGGATTTGAAAGTGGAAATCTCGCGAGGTAAGCTCACATCCGTTCGAGTTTTCATTCGTGCGCCTGGCTTAACGTACAACACACTACTCAGACCGGCTTCCTCTTTCACGTATTTCCCTCTGAATGATGACTTGTACTCAGTGAATGCGATATTCGTAGCGACGCTTTTATGAATAGCTGCGTCTGTGACAATGTAAAATGTTTGCTAAAACACAGAAATCGAGAAAGAGAGAGAGAGAGAGAGAGAGAGAGAGAAGGGAGGAGTAGAAAAAGGTAGAGACGAATGAGTTTCTACCATTCGCTAGTTTCCATGCGTCTGTAAATCCACCTTTCCTTGTTTCCGTCCTCTTGTTTTACTTCTTGCAAGCGAGATACCTCGTCTTTTCTTGCTTCCCGAATGATTCTCTTTATAAATTGTTGTAAGTACTTAGTAGAGAAGATAATATAAATGAAAGCGAAGAATGTTAACCAAGTGTTACGAAAACAATACGAGAAATGCGTAAAATTTTCTGTTCTATTTTATTTTTTTAATTTCGTTGTTTCTGTTTTGTTATATGTATGTTATGTATGCATTTGTGTGTGTATATGTATATATATATATATATATATGTATATATGTATATATATATATATATATATATATATATATATATATATGTTATATAACGTTTACTTTTATTGCTAGTTTAAATAATTATAAACGAAAGTATACACAGTGTAAATAATAAAAAAAATACCCATACGTTAATGATATTATGTATGAGACAGTATATTGGATTTATTACGTTTATAATTAATCTTCTCTAGAACTCAAATTCTTCTCGTGTTTACAAAATAATTATACAATATGAAGAAATTATAATATTACTTATGCCAATACAATTACACTATAGTAATTGGAAATATAAATTTTTAAATACGAAAAATTTCGAACATATCTAGTGACAATTAATTTTTATTTATAATTAAATAACTAAAATGTTTATTAAAACTTTGTTTGTATTAATATAATATAATTTATATTATTCTATCTATAATTAATAATAGCAGTATTACTATACTAATATAAATTTTACTTATCAAATATTAACAGATATGAAGTAACTTATTCTGACGATGAAATGAAATAAAATTAAAAACGTAAAGATATATACGTAAGTATTCGAAGTTAAATAGAGTTATAAAAGGTTAACTTCAAGACGTAACAAACACTCAAGAAAAAAGAACTATACCAACGTGTTATATGTATTTTTTCTACACATATGATGTATGTGTATGTTTCCTTGATTTAGATTAACGATTTGTTTACTCGGTCGTAATACAATACGTATGATTTTCATCTCCGAAAACAAAGAAGATGAATAGAAATCAAACACGTTGTATTCTGTCACAAAAAAAAAAGCAAAATAAAAAACCCGAAGCTAGTAATCGAAATATGTATGTAATATTATTAGGTTGGTGCGTATGAAATGTCGGATTCTCTTTACATGCGGACGTGAATGAAGACAGTCTAAAAAACTCGATATCAGAGTTTATTAATTCTAAAGACCAAAATTTTTTTAAGACAGGCATCTACGCTTTAAAATCTCGTTGGGAGAAGTGTATTGAAGCGAATGGAGCATACTTTGATTGAATAAACAGCTTTTGAAGAAAGATATACAGTTTTATACAATCACTTAAGAATCCGACATTTCATACGCACCAACCTAATATAATCTATTAATATTATATTTATAAAACAAATAAATATTATTTTCTCCCTCCCTCCCTCTCTCTCTCTCTCTCTCTCTCTCTCTCTCTCTCTCTCTTTCTCTCCCTTTTTCTTTTTCCTTCAGTTTACTGTTTCTGTATTCATTACACTATATCGAGCTCTAAACTTCTCGTTCTCTCCCGTAAAATTATAATAACTGTTCCTCCTCTTTTTTATGATTTCATATATTCAATCAACACGATAATATACCCATTTTATTCAACGAAACGGTTTATCAGGCTAACCTATTCGTCATCCTATCGTACATTTACTGGAAAATAAGATTTAAGGTATAATACCAGCGTATTGTCATTTCGTTTGCATCTCATTTTCTAACTCGATTTACCGTTTTATTATACGTCGACGGTAACACTCTTTATGCAGTAAACCGAGGTAGGTATTGAGATTTTACAGCTGGCTCGTCGTTTGTGAATGCGTTCCTTCCAAATGATAAGATGTATAAGATGTAAATAGAAAGAGAGAGAGAGAGAGAGAGAGAGAGGGAGAAAGAGAGAGAAAGGGAAAGAGAGAGGGAGAGAGAGAGAGAGAGACTAGAGATAGAACAGTGTGTTTCCGTGGAGACGTGCCATCTAGAAGCGGTCCTCCTTGACTACTAATTAGACCGATTGCTTCCCCAATTACGGGAATGTATCCACGTAAAGGTAAATTAGAGACATTACTGATTCGCCACAACATAGTCAACCGTTTGATAAATATTTGCCGGCCAATGAGCAATTAACGACTCGATCTTGTTAATTCCTTTAATGTCTATATTCTCTTCTTCTTTCTAAATCCTTTGACAAGGACGAAAGGATATGGAAGACGATTAAAGTATCACGAGAATTTATCGAGAATAATAAACCCTTTGTTGTATATAAATGCAGACGTCTCTTGGCGATGAGTCGGAAAATATTTTTATAAAGAATAAAAAAGTAAAAGGGGAAACGACATAGAGAATGGGAAAGAGAATGAGAATGAGAAACGGAGAGAGACAGAAAGAGTGGACAAGCGAATAAGCGAGCGAGATATAGAAGCATCCTCGAAAGTAAAGAGAGGATTCTTTCAATTAGTTCGCCAAGTGGAGATTCCAGTTAACCGAGTTTCCGTCCGGACGTCCTGTAAAGTAATGATTACGCCGGTATACTGTTTGGTCGAGGGGAAAGGTCTCTTCCATTATGCAGTAAGTTAAACACATCCATATTGATAAGTCCCACTCTTCGCTCTTTCACTATGGCCACTTCGAAAACGCTTAATAAAATCGTTCTCGATTTTATTCCATCTTGGTGTCGTTCTCTTAAAGGATACAAAGGTTAGTCTGGGTAGTATTCACGAAAAGAAATTTTCATTACATATCAAAGTTGAACTCATGTGCAACAAAGAGGAAGAGAAAGAAAGAGAGAGATAAAAAGCTAGAGAGAGAGAGAGAGAGATCAGAGAGATCAGAATATTATATAGAAATATTCGAGAGAAAAAATAAAGAAACTACAAATCGTTGAAAAGAGAAGTACATATAACACACATACATACCATTATCAATTAAGTCTTACAATTAGCAAGGCGGATGAAGCTAAAGAGCAATTCGATAGGTATCTTTTGAACGTAACTTTAATATTCTTAAAAAGCAGAAACAAAAATACTCCAAACTTGACAAATCACCCGAGACTCAAGAGGAAATCTTTAACACGTTGGGTACCGCGAAGGGATAAAGGGAATCAATACCCGGCATTCAATTTTGCAGATCTTAAAATGTTTTTAAGCTTTCTTTCATAACGTTTAGATAATTAAATACGTCTATACAATACTTTCGATTAAAAGTAAAGTCCAATATAAAAAGTACGAAATAAAATTCTCTTGTATGTTTAATCCGCGAGAAAAAATGACAGAAAAGAGAATTAAAAAAATTCTTGGGCGGTTATATCGATTTATGCAAAATTGGTTCGACAATCGATGTGTTAAGAGGTAGTTTAAGCAAGACATCAGTGAAGAGTCTGCGGGAATAAAAGTCTTAAAAGGAAATAAGAAAGCTCAAATACTTACATATGCGTACACATAATAAGATACCAAGAGTCATGGGGTATGTGAGAAAGAGAAAGAGAGATATGGAGGGAGTAAGAGGAACTCATATATATTAACGACATTGGAATTTCGGACTCCCTAGAGACTTCCTGGTGTAGTGGCGGTAAAGGTACAAGTCCCCTCAAAACTCCAAGTAATTAAAGGAACGCTCCCTGTCCTCAAAAAGTTTTCGTGTCCTTCTGTGCCTCTCACCCCACCCCATTCCACACTTCCTTCCCGACCAGCTTGTAACGAGTTTCGAACCATTAGCGAGAGTAGAAACACGAATAACTGGTCAGACGTAGTCCTAGGTAACAGACTGTTGAACTTAAAATTTCGATGAAAAGGCAAACGTTGGAAGGCCTATCCTATTTGTAATTATCCGTCTTCGAAGGTGACTTTATTTATTTTTTATTCTATGATATTTCAATAGTTTATACTATCGAATGAATTTTCTTTGAGAACGCTAGATAGGAGTGCTCGAGGATATCAACGTCGAAGATAATCTGATTTGTTAAAAGAAAGGGGAAAGAGACAGGAAGAGACAAAAAGAAAGAGAGAGAGAGAGGGGGGGAGAGAAAGAGGGAGAGAGAAAGAGAGAGAGAGAGAGATTCTAAGTGGAATTCTATGTCTTCGTTAATTTTTAAACAAGGATGCAGAAAATATAGTAGATACCGTCAAGGCAGAAAACTTAATAGACGCTAATAATGTGAAAGCGAGAAAGTTGAAACGCTAAGAGAAAAAAGCCAAAAGGTTCGCCGTTGGAGTCTTGCGTTTTTAAGAAGTTACCGCTGAGTTTACGATATCTTGCGAATCGTTGAAAGAAAGAATGAATTCACCGAACGTACAAAAAGAAGGTAAGAAAAAAGAAACTAGAAATAGAGAAGGAGAAAAGAGTACTTGTGACTGACTTAATGAAGAAAAACTCGAATAAGGAATACGAAATTTCTTTTTAATCGTCGAATACTCTTGGTACTTCGAAATGAATTAATAAGAAAAACCGTTCCGTCAAAAGAAAAAAAAAAAGTAGAAGAAAAGAGAGAATTTACTTTCGTTTCCGATACCTTCCAAACGATAAAGTTCTACGAAGGATGGATGATGAGAACGGGGAGTTATAAAGTCGAGCATAACTACGACGATCGAACTTCATAGAAATCCAATTGACCGAATTGAAGTATCTTGAGCGAGTATGAACGTTTCATAGTTTTACGTACGCTTGATTTACGATAGCTCCAAGTGATCATGATATCTATGGAATGTGGAAAATAATCAAATGAGAATTTAATATTGTATTATCTGATATATTTAAGATGTTAAAGTAGAGAAAAGTAGAAAAACTGTAAGTATTTATCGAAAATTTCCCTGACGATACCACTCGACGATATAAGGCAATATCGTGAACGTAAGGGCAATAAGGATGGGAATGAACAGACAAAGGATATTACAAAAGAAAAAAGGAAAAAGGAGAAAAGAAGAAAAAGTGAGTAAACGACGATGCGAAATTACTTCATCGAGGGTTGAAGAGAGACCCTTTTAGACGTTGCTAACGATGGAACGTTATTATTTAGCTTCCATTATCGATGCGTTCTCTGTGTGGCAAATAATAATTAAAAGAGTTCGAGCGTAAAAATCGATAAGGGCTGACAAGCGAGACTGTTTCAAGCTCCAAATCGGTTACAAAATTAAAACAAAAAAGTGTGGGAGAACAACAAAATTAGGAAGAACGAAAAATAAGAAAAAGGAAAAGAAGAAAAAAGAAAGAAGAATATATTTTCTATCGAATGCATTTGATTTTTACGAACCCTCCTTCTTGGTGCGCGATACGACGATTAAGTTCGTAGATTTTATTACCAAAACTTCCCTACCAACGTAGTTCCCACTGTGATGTACTTCTTAAAGATTAAATGGCCCTTCACGGAAAGAAGGAAGAAAGTAAGTTAGTTTATCTCCACGAAAGATTTTTACTTTTTTGAATTTCCTTTAAAATCTTTGGGAAGACGTAACGAACTTCGTCATAGGAAGGAAAGATACATTAAAGATATACAATAGATTTTATAACGAGATGTAATTACTTACATACATATGTAGATATTTTTAGGTATTTTTCACGTTAATAGAAATTATTTCTTTCTCGTTCTATTAGACGAAAAAAAAATCTTATTGATATCGCAATGGAACGAATGTGGCAAAGCAGAATTTTACTTCCCCTAAATGTATCTTCTAAAAATCTTAGAGAATATTATATTTTACTTCGAAAGACGAGTTTATTTTTCGTCCACAAATATATACGTTGTATATATATATATATATATATATATATATATATATATATATATATATATATATATATACCCAGACAATACATACGCATAAGCAATCACGATTTTTATCGCGTTATTAAAATTTATGGCTGTTCGGTTGGCACGACTGAGAAGGATTAAAATGTGTATCTGCCATGTTTGTGACATATTTTTTTCTCTCTCTCAGCCGAACGTTGTCGTACATAGAAACAGAGAGAAACACCGATGTCACGGGATAGTAGTCATTGTGCTTTCCCATCACTATTTCAAACATATCTATCTCGCCAACACAACTGGTTCTTTTCCTTTTCACCGTGTACACATTCAACCGAATGAAAAGGATTCTCGCGTTAATGAAGCGACGCTGTCCACGCGAATTTACGTTGGCGAAGCTGGTTTAATGGAAATTTACACAGTACCTCAGAGTCAATAGAACTTTCTTCCTCATACTTTTTAGTACTACGTACCAGTCGACATTGATTTTCCCTCCCATCCTCTTCTTTCTTTTTCTTTTTTTAATGAGGACGTTGATATGTATATGTTTATCACAAGCAAACGAACGGGAACATACCTGAAACAAAATAAAATTCACAACAATGTTAACAAAAGATGTTTAGAAAAAATTTATTTACCATCATTTTTCGTACAAAAACGTTTCGATTAAATAGATATATATTATATAACATATATATGTTGATAATAATGATCACGGATAAGTATTATTGTATCCATGAATAAATAGATCGCATAGCTATATATAGATGTACGTTAAAAAAGGACGCATAAATTAGTTTTTAAATATTAAAGAATCAAATCGTTACAAAAACAAAAATCTGTTCTTTCGTATAATTTTTTAAACATCTATATCCCTTACCATATCATCTAAACGTAAGTTATTAAATATATATTTAATTCTTTATATGTACACCATATATACTTTATATATCTCTTTTTCTCTCTATCAATATCTATACATCGCTATCCAATGAGTAAAAAGAAAAATAACGCCGGTAAATCCAGTTGATCGAAAATGCCTGATAAATGTAATTCATTTAATATTTATAAGATCGAAAAATCTTTTTCGTGATAGTTATTTTTCTAAGCTATTGTCATGGATACCACGATTAACCTATTATTTTAAAATATATTCACATCTCTTCGAAATTATTATACTTTCAGATACTAATTTTGAAACAAGGTTAGGAAGATAGTTAAACCGTTCGCTTAGTTGTCTTCGCCAACGGGTCCCTTCCGATCATCGTAGTTATCGAAGCGAGATATCGAAAGAGGATACCGAACTCCCATCGTTGATACAAACTCGTGCCAGTTTGATAGCCTTATCGAAAGTTCGAAAGCAACTTCGGGCTATTAAAGCTTCACCATGTACAACTAGTGCAATGTATTTTTTAAAGACGCCAACGCAATTCGATGAGCTTCAACGAGTAAGAATTTCCATTCAAATTCAACATGTAAGCAGAAGGTGGAATCAGAAAGTAAAAGAAAATCAAAGGAAAGATACAATCGAGAAATCTCAACGTTTATTAACGGCGTAATCAACAACGGATAGTTTAAACATTGATGATTAAGAGTCGATTAAAAAATTTTTATAAATTTCCACGAACAATGCAATTGGTTGGATTTTATAATGGATCTGTCAGGTTATATTGGAGCATTCATGATAATCCACTGCCGATGTACATATAATCCAAAGAGCTGATACGTGAATAAATCATGGATTGAAAAAGTCTGTTCCATCGAAGAGACTATGGATTATATTCGAGTGATCGAAATAATAGACTCCCTTTTATCGTACGGATAAATCGTAAAAAGGGTTTTTTTAACAAAATTTTCCATTTATTCGTCGCTTCGTATTCGCATTCAAGATCATCCGATCTCTTCTGGATAATAAATCAAAAGGAGCGACGGGTAGGATCTTTGACGTGAAATCTCGACGTGTCTTCTAGGAATATCTCATTAAGCGTATATTATCTTAATGGTCGACATACGAAATGTTGTAGATTTTTAAATTACATTTTCGATTGGAATTTAGCCAAACTGTAAGTAGAAACTGTAAAAAAAAAAAACAATTCTTATTTGTCTTAGTCATCCGAAAAGCTATTTAAACCAATTACTTTCGACATATCAAAAACGTATTTATAGGCGTGAAAAAAAAAGAAAGAGAAGAAACTCGTCTCCATTACCCTTGAAATCGTATTTCATTTTAATGGCCTTGAGTCTCGAAGAAAAAAAGCTTTTATTGATTGTAAGTTAGTTTTGCCCTTGACTATTTTTTCACAGCCTAATCATTGAAATATATCATCAATTTGTTTTACATATTCTTCTTCTTTTTCAATTTATATCTATTTCATCTTCATTCGCAAATAACACTAGTCTTGATTTTAATCAAATTAAAGTAGATATAATTAAATGTTACTTACAACAACAACAAAATTTAAAGGGAATTTTTCATTCTGTTACTTTTAAACAAAACTAAAAAAAAAAAAAGGGAAAATAGAAAACATAGTTTCACGTCGTCATTGGGCAATCTAAGATAGAAACTTGAATATGTTCTAATGGTATTTCTATGGTTGTATTGTAAAATAATGTTCTTATAATCTATTTTTAACATCAGTTAAAGCAGATGCTTTAGATATCATTTTCTCTGAGAAAGAGTCGTGGAAAGGGCTAGGATCTCGGTATGCAAATGTCTAACACTCATTCAGCGTATCGCATTAAGCCATCGCTTCTGCGTCTAATCCTGGATTAAAGCGGATTATATATACGCGACACGTCTACAGTACAAGTACGCTAGAATGGCTAACAAGTTTTATCAACGTTACGCTAACAATCCGGGTAAACATTATGAGTGATCGTTCAAACTCGAGACGTCCGATGTGTACTTTGAAAAAGAATCTTAAATGAAATATATGTATGTATACTGTACAATCTTTTTAACAAGGATTATTATAGAACTCGATTTTTTATTTCGTTAACACGTTGTATGCTACGGAAATCATTTTGATAATTTTCAATTTTGAAAACTTTATTTAACCTGTTAAACTGGGAGGATGAATTAATTCATCACACAGATCTAACTTCTTTCGTGATAAAACAAAAAATAAATAAATTATTTGTTTTTATCGTTCTATTAAAGAAACTTTCTTATTATTCATTTCGCGATTTAATAATTTATCCAAAGTTGTTTGTCTACATTCGCGTAATTTTATTTTTAATCGAAATTAATCTCATATGTCTACATTTACCGATCAAAAGTTTTCCCGATTAAAAGATTAAATTGTTCATAAGATTATTTTATCTCTTGACACTTAGAAGATTAAAATTATACTTTATATTAAGATTGAACTCTAATTGCAAAAAGTACGACAATGAATTTTCCCTATATCTTTTTATTTCGCAAAAAGTTATGAAAGGTATTAAATGAATAGATTTGAAATATACGAATTCTTAGAGAAAGCTAAAGAGAAAAATAAAGATTACTTGCGAAGAACGAGAGTACTATATATCAGAGAGGTTCTTTCCTTTGGTTGAGCATAATCGAGATTTATAGAGAATCGCTCCTAAACCCTCAGAATCGTCTTGTAGACTCGATGCGTCGACGACAAACTCCTTTTCAACAATGCTGTCTTTTGGATCTTGTCTAGGTAAATGTCTGGAAGGAGAGAAAATGTAAACAAATGAAATAGGAAGAAGAGAGAGGTGTAGGAGAAATAATAGGAGAAGGACAATAGGATGCCAACAGAGACACATAGAGAGAAGGAGAGTGAGAAAGAGAGAGAGAGAGAGACAGAGACAAACAGATGGACAGATTGACAGACAGAGAGAAAAACAAAGAAATAACAAAGACAAGAATCATTCGAAACCAAGAAAAAGAAAGACAGATCAGACCTTGAGCAATGTGACCTCGATCAATTTTCAAAAAAATATTATTTTACTCTTGTACGTATACGTTGTATATATTAAAACGATGTAACATTCTTAAGGATCACAACCTCTTGTTTCTCTCTTATTTTTCCAACGATATACACATACATAAGTATGTTTATCTATATACGAAAAAAAAAATATATTCTACTTGTTAAATCATTTCAATCATAAACTATTGTCATAAAATATCTTAAAGTTATCTTTACAATCTCCTTGAAGCGAATCATTGAATAGAAAAGGAAAAAATAAGTAAATGAGATTCAGAACGATGAAATTGATTCTTTTCATACGCAACTTTGAAAAAAATAAAAATAGGGGAAAAAACTCGCTCTCTCCACTTTGTGATATTATTATTTTACGTCGTAATTAAAGGCGCCTACTTTCTTTTTTTAATAGTTTTACCACAAAAAAAAAGAAAGAAAAAAAAGGGCAGGTAAGTAGGAAAGAAAAAGTTTCTCTTTTCTTTCTCTCTCTCTCTCTCTCTCTCTCTCTCTTGGCCTTTACGTAATAATAACGCTCGGCTAGTCTAAAATCGAAATTAATAGTTCCTTGAGTTCTCTCTCACACCCTGTCCCTCTCGAGTACTCAGGCTAATTACCACGATACTAAAGTCGATACGCGAGTAGAATTATAACAACAAAAAAGAAAAAAAAAACTATAAGTACGATCCGTTTAAAAGAAGGAACATCGTATTTTGTACCTAATCGATATCGGTAAAGTGTCTTATTATTAAACGAGACATCGTTCGCATAATTACAGAGAAAAAGGGACAAAAACGAAAGACATTAAACCGCGATGGTCATTTAGATAAAAATTTCACGAAGAACTTCTCCAAGCTACTTTGTCTTATAACTGGTTAAAATCCCTTCTTTTCCCTTTCCTTTCTCCTTCTACAGTTCTCTCTTTTTCATAGACTGAGCCAAGCGGCTTCCATCTCTATCCGCAGCTTCTTTCCGCCTTCTCGTCGGTGCATTTACCCGGCAAAGCGAATTTCCCGCCGAAAAGTCCTTCCTCGACGAGAGATACTCGACTCTCCTGTCTTTCGCCTTTCACACAAGAAAAACAGAGAGAAAGAATGAGAAAGAGAGAGAGAGAGAGAGGGGGGGGAAAGGAAGATAGTGTCTCTTGCCTCTCTCACAGAATACTTCCACCACCAACTATCCTCCTTCCTCTTCTAACACATTATCAGAACTGTCACCTGTCTCTTCTTCCACCCTTTTCCCTCTTATTCTCTCTATTCCTTTTTGCGATTCCATTTCCAAGCGAAACGCCGAATCGAAAATTGATTGCTCGGCCCCGAGCAATACTCAGGAAAGGTACAAGTTCAGACGGGAATTGCAGAAAACCCAATCGTGAAAGCTTGTTTCTTGGACCGTGGATCCTTTCTTTTTCTCTTTCTCTTTCTCTCTCTTAAAACGAAACATAAAGGCAATTTCGTCGGCTCTTCGAGCAATGAAAGGGCCGGATAGGATAAAGACAATACAAACGGATATCCAACGACATCGATTATGATTTTCGCTTTCGTCGTTTTGAGGAAGAAGGACAAATGTAAAAAGAAAAAAAAAAAGGAACATATCAAAGTTTACGATCAATGGTGCACGTTAGAACGACGTAGATTATGGCACACGAATCTATTGTCACATTTCTTTTTTCGCTACGAAATGTGATGGTAAGAGCCGATAAACGAGTCGAACCTAGAACGGCCGAATTCATTTTCCCACATAACGAGTTCGCTTAATGGCTGCCGAGCAGTTTGCGACAGTTCGTAATCTACCAATGTATTCTCTGCGCCCATCTCATTCTCTCTGTCTAACTCTTCTCGTAAGTATAAGAGACAATTTATTGGCCAAAGTCAGAGAAACGTAACGACCGTTCTCTTCGAGGATGCTTTGACCTCGGACACGTTCCCTTAGTTTCCTAGCGAAAGATGAATGAGTTTATACCACGTTATCTGCCTCGAGAAATAATTCGCTCACGTAAAGGTCGCCCGGATCAGACAGCTTTTATCGCGTATCAAAGAGAACTCACGACACTCTTCTAACTAGGTTTTATCATTGGTAACTGCAGTGTTTTCAGACTTTGAAAAGTAACTATTACTGTTTGTCGGTCTGTAAAAAAGTTATCCTTGGTCAAGTTCGAACTAGCTCACCACAAATACAAGATAATCATTATAGATTTAAGTGTCAGGTCGAATTTAAATTCCCTAGAGGTAGAGTCAAAGGGGACAAAAATCGAAGAAGCTGAAGTCAAGATAGATAGATAGATAGATAGATAGGTAGATAGAATATATACGATATCGTACACCCTTAAGAATTCATCTCTATATTCCTTTCATCATAATAAACCGTTGATAATTCACTTTGGACACAATTACCACGGCTCGACGAGTTTCCTCGAGACACTCACTCCCCTCTAGATTCCCCTTTTCTCCTCCGTTTGCTTCATCACAAGAAGAAGGAACTACCACTACTACCGTTAAGACTGTGATTCGACGGATAATTTTCGTGCATGAGCGAACACACAATGCCACGGGTCGTATCGCATAAATTGTCCTTCTTGTCTCTATTCACGTTTGCCTCTCGAGTTAGCTTCACCTTCGTTACCACACTATGTCCTCTTCTGTGTTTCTTCTTCTTCTTCTTTTACCCTTTTCCTCCAATCAGAAAGCTTTCGTCTCAGAGAACACGACCACCGTAACCAACACGGCAACGATCGGCAAGTACTAGAAACCTCTTACAATTTCGCATGTAAGCACCGAGAACGACACGGAACAGTTTCTCCTTCTGCTTGGTAGGGCCGTAGAACTTGGACAAGACTTCGGATCGAATTACCCACGCTCGAGGGGTATCATGGTAATTGTGAGAAGTTACACCACCCACGAATGCCCACCGTTACTACCCCGAAGCCTTGTCAAGCTGTGAACCTTGTAGTATAGACGACAAGAGAGAGAGATAGAGAGAGAGAGAGAGAAAATGGACCAACCTTCGAGGAAATTCAACTTAATTGTCAGTTACTGGGCTAAGATATACAATGTCCCTAATCCCGCCTACTGTCCAATCTTATCTCTGATTCTAGAAACTTGAATCTGCATACGTCGATGGGTTCTGTAACCTCCGGTCAATTTACGAGAGTTTCTACGATGAAAGGGAATGGAAATGTAGTCGTATGTAATTCTACGAGTACATGCGTTAAACATACATACATGTGTGTAATATGTATATCTATATGTAGATTGTATAAAGCATGTAAATTGCGTAAAGAGTACGTGTATGTAATTTGCATGAAGCATATGTGTATGTGTAGATCGTATGAAATAAACGTGTATGTATAGATTATATGAACTATACGTGTATCATAGGCATTAGAATAAAAAAATCTATTTTGTAGGTATACAATCATTTTTATTCTCCTATGAATCACGAATTGAATCTTCGTAACAAGAATCGGATTAAATAAAATCTTCAAAAATAAATATTACGAAAATTTTGTTTATTTTTCGAAGACCTCTGGTACCAATCTCGGATCTGTATCGCCAATTACGACACGTTTTGAGAGTAATCCAAGATATCCATCTATCTGGATCATTTGGAAGGGGCAAAACGCACGACGTCTTCGTCGAAGAAAAGTAAGTACTTTTCCATTTAAATGCAAAGTCGAAGAAAGTAATGAGAATTCGCCGGCCGGAAAGCGTCTTTCTTTCGCAAACACGCGAAGGCAGCCGGATGATCGAACTTTCGACAAACTTTTGGCACGGACAAAGTGGGAAAAGGAACTTTTCAGAGTTGACGTCTGTATATACGAGGAGACGGCAATCTATTTTTTTCTATTTCACTTTTTCTTAAATTTTTTTTTCTTGAGGTACTTCGAACGCAATGAACGTTTATGATAGGTGAAACGTTCGTCGATCTTTAGAAAACGAAGACGACCCCCTTCGATATTTATCACGTTAACGTATTTATCTGCATTCTCGAGTAACAATGAGTTTCAATGAAAGAGATATAATAGATAGAGAAAATAAAGCCGATGTATACGTATGCACTCCATTCGTCTTGTAGGAAATATTTCGTATCTCGAAACTTGCCGAAGATCAAATAAGTTCACGTAACGATGTCACGAACTCATATTACGAATACTTGCTTTGGCATAAACTTATTCGAAGTTATCATCGAATGCCTTGCGAGATGAATTCGATATCATAAAATTAAATACGAAGAGAAGACAGATCGAAATTAATCAAATTAATAAATATATCCAATTAACAATCAATATTTATTATAACAAATATATTATACATAATATATATTAAAACAAACGATTAATTCGTTGTTGTCAAAACGATCATTCAACTAAACGCACCATAAAATCTTTACCGTTTTGTTAACAGTTCAAAAACATATCAGGTGGTCTCGATCTTTAAGCTGATCGTCGATAAAAGGGAGTTTGGGGTAGGGATAAACGTGGGGGGTCTAAGGGACTGAACATTTGTCGAAGCGCGAAAAAGCAGGAACGAGCTACTCGTTGAAAAACTTTGTGAAATATTGAGAGCCTCCTGAAAGACTTCCAATGTTCGGATGTGCCTGTCTTCCTCGGTCTTTTTCTACCATCTCTTCTTTTCCTTACCTCTATCTTCTCTCGTTTCTTCCTTTTTACTCGCACCAACACACGTGTCACGCTTTTCTTCCTATCTCCCAGTACGACGACTTACACATAAGACTAGGTAGGGAAGAAAGATCGTAATACCGAAAGCTGTATGTCTTTTTCTCGCAGTCTTCGTTCTCCCCTCCTATCCTTTTTTCAACTCTTTTCTTCTCCATCCTTCTTTAATCTCATCTTTCTCTCTCTCTCCCTCTCTCTCTCTTTCTCTCTCTTCGTTTTTTCTCCAACTCTCTTCGCGTTTTTTATGCGACTTGACCTCCATTCGCCGATCTTTATTTCGTCTCTTTTGCTTTCTCCTTCTTTATCTAACAGGAATCTTACAATATGGCACACGTGACGAACTTTATGCGTGTCGATAGAATCTCGTAAAATACATAAAAAGGTTCAGTCCCTTCTTTGGGACTAACACGTAGGACTATTGTATGATCGAGAAGAGTCATCCACGTTGCATTATTAAATTTCGAAGAGACCTATTCCAGTTATCCCCTTTTCTTTCTTTCTTCCTGTATTATATCGACGTGAATCGACTTAGATTAGAAAAGTTTCACGAGTCAGGGATATCTTAGTGAGGAAAAATAATACATACTTTCCAGAGGTAATAACGATAAAATCGAACTTATAAAAATCCTTTTGGAATTCGTTAAAAAATAAAACGAAAAAAAAAGAATAAAGAATTTTCTATAATCATATTGTAGTATCGAATTTGTGAAGTAGAATTTAGTTTACTGACGAAAAAGAAGAGCACGAGCGACAAGAAGATTCGATTCCCATTATCCACATACGCAAGTACACGCACACTCACGTACTACCAATCCCTTTATTTTCCCACCCCGAAAAAATAAAGCCTTTTCACACATAGCACTTTTCAAGTTTAAATTCTCGATGAAGGGGACGTTTCGTCGATCAACGGGATCAAATATCGTTCAAAAGAAAAAATGAGAGAAACATAGAGAGAGTAAGAGAAATAAAACGGATAGAGAGAGAAAGAGAGAGAGAGAGAGAAAAAGAGAGAGCTTTCGACACGCGTCTGACTAGAAGTATTTTCGTTTAAACGCAGAGAAAATGCACGAAGTAGAAAGAAGAACGAATTCTCTGTGTAGGTAAAATCCGATCACATAAGAAATCGAAGAGGTTGTCGGGCCATCGAAACTACAAATTGACGATATCGAGGTTCCATTGTATTTTCCTTCACCACAAATCAAGATCGAGGATCTTCTCTCTCTCTCTCTCTCTCTCTCTCTCTCTCTCTCTCTCTCTCTCTCACTCTCTCTCTCTCTCTCTCTTTCTCTCTATCTATCTATCTATCTATCTATCTATCTCACTTTCTTACTCATACCTATCAAAGTAACTTCATTGTATTTTATAGTAAGCGCTATCTCTTTCTTGTAACTGTTATCACACCTTCGCGGAGCCTCATAAAGGATCCAGTCTGAATTCCAATGCTCGGAATCAACCCAGAGGGAAAAGGCCGAGGCGTGACGAGTTTCAAAAGCACGCAAACACGTTGATCCATCTCCATGTTTCAAAGTGCAAAGGATTATATGGTATATCTTTGCGGTCCGCTATATAGGCACGTATGTATGTACATCAATATCACGTTGGGTCATAATGAATCTATCTTTGACATCAAATCCTACTTACCTTTAGTGCTTCTTTACTATTTTCATTTTCTTTTTCTATTATTGTAAAAAAGATGTATGAATGGATTCAATGTAACGGGGAAAAGTGAATAAAAATATTGAAAAACTAGCGACACTTCCATGAGTGTCTATAAACCAAACCAGATGTAAAGAAAGAGAGAGAGAAAGAGAGAGAAAGAAAGAGAAAGAGAGAATGACTTGAAGTTGCTAGTGGAATACAAAATTTTAAGCGTCATCTCGAATATAAATCTCGTCTATAAATCCCAGACTCCACTCCATTCTCTCTCTCTCTCTCTCTCTCTCTTTCTCTCGCCCTCCTTTTCTATCTCTTTCTTACTGCCGCGGACACTTTCGGAATACGAGTTACAACAATGGTAACGCCTTATCATTCTCCCTTACTTGAGCCGAGAGCTAGCTTTCTTGAGAAAAAGATTTGGAAGGACAGAGTGAAAGAGAAAAAGTAGTAGAAGAAGAAGAGAAAGAGAAGGATAGACAAACATTAAGCTCGCCTCAAATCCGCTCCGTTAATTCTTACCGTGTTACTTCGTTTCTCAAAGAAGAGAAAAGAAATGAAAAAAAAAGAAGAAAGAGGAAAAAAGAAGAAGAAAGAGGAAAAAGGAAGAAGAGAAAAAAGATAAAAAAAAAGAAATAAGATGGAAAAACAAGACTCACTCGCACTTCCACTGGCAGTCTCGAAGAAAAGCAATTCCTTCTGCTTTTCGGACATAATTTCGGTTAGGATAAACGTGACCAGTTTGCGAAATAAGCATCACAGAAAGATAGGGTTCGTTCCTTTCGAGAATGAAAGAAAAAACGATAGAAGAAGGATGGCGTACGATATCTGCACTTGACTGCTCCCGTGACTAGACGACATAAAACGAGCTTACCGAGCTCTGTTTGTCCGACGTTCATCGCTTTGAAAATGAAAGGGGTCTACGAATCGTTGATGGCCTGCTTGCAGCCGTGTGTAAAAATACGAATTGGTAAAAGGACCGAGAAACATGGGGACGATATAAATATTCAAATCGAGTCAAACGCGACAAAGACTATTCTTTTTTCCGCAATCTTTTCTTTCCCTTTTTCTTTCTCATTTTCTTTTTCTTCTCTTATTTTTTACTTTCCTCCTGCTTCATATTCCGTCCTTCATCGTCTCTACTCGTTGTTCTCGACAATGTCGAATCATTTCGTAAATTTTACAACGTTCCTTATTCCGCAATAATTTAATACCATGATTATTTTCTCCTATCTCTTTCTTTCTTTTTCATGTTTCTGTTTTTTCTTTCATAATCTATAGGGACTAATTTATCAAGGTCCATTGTGTAAGATGGGCATATAATGCTGTGTAATACAGTATCATAACATTTCTATCTATATTCAAGTTAGACTTTTTTTCCCATCGCTTATGTAATTCTTCCTTTGTGAGAAAGAATATTTTCCTACAACTAACGCCTGAAAAAAAAAGTGTTAAGAGATCGTTTTCGTTAAATCGTTTCAGTTGATCTAACGAGAAAAGAAGGCCGAGATAGAGTATAGAGATAGAAATAGAGAAAGAGCGTGGTAGAAAGGAACACAGAAAATGAAATATACTCGTGAAACCCGGTGGAATTATTTACTCAGGAAAATAGCGTCTGCACGAATGTAGTTGCAGAACACAGATCTCGCGTTCTGTTCTCTGCTTTCGTTGAATTTGGATACGTGGTCGTAGAAGAGAGAGGCGCGGAAAAGAGGAGCAAGAGAGAATAAGAGAGAGAGAGAAGAGAAAACATGTTCTACCGAATTCGTTTCCACCACACTCGGAGAACGTGTTCGGAGAGAGTAGAACTAACGCGAAATACAAAAACCGAAGGGAAAAGAAAGTAATAGAAAAATCGTTGAGTAGGACATAAAAAATGAAAGAGAAAGTATGTATTTCATACTTTGAATAAATTAAACAGCCAGAGAGAGAGAGAGACAGAGAGTGAGTATTTGTGTATATATGTTAAATGACAGAAATAAATATAATACGTAAAGATAGAAAAAAGAAAAAATTAGACAAAAATGAGAAGAGTGTTCGTATTTGAAGGGAGCATTTAATTTAAAACAAGAAATTTTCAATGGTTATTTCCACGAGGAAGAACGCATCCCACCGGCCCTTTGCGTCCTTCAAACGAATTCCAACGTGGCGGAATGCCGCGCGTGCGGCGACGTGCTGCGGAATTCCTCGAGCACTCGCGGCACCCCTTACAAAGCGGCTCTCGTAACGTGATACGTTCCTGCTCTTCCTCTCTCTCTCTCTCTCTCTCTCTCTCTCTCTCTCTCTCTCTCTCTCTCTCTCTCTCGTTTCTGTTAGTCCAACATTCTCCTTCTAACAGACGGCGTATTGTCAGAGAAATATATATACACGTAGTCCCGGGTTGCGCAACGCCCGTTCCGATAATGGCTGTGCTTTGCATACTGGCCGCTTTGCCACTGCTTGACGATACGATTCACGAATCGATGTAATTAAAGCTCGATTGTGTATCGATAGAACGAGTTTACGTACGACGAAGAGAAAGAGAAGGAAGATAGATGGTAATGCGTTTCGCTATTGCACGCGTACAGATCTTTTCAACAAGTCAACGTATAAGGACAAAAAAACCTTAAACGATGCAAAAAGGAAAAGGAGAAAGAAAAAGGAATTCATCTCTCGTGTCTTTTATTACCATAATTACCGTTTTCCTTTTACCTCGTTTATCTGCAGAATCCCTTCTCGCTCGAATCTTTATATATATAATGTAATTTAATTACATCATATTTTATAGTCTTTTTATTATTTATTATACTATCTTTTTTATTCCATTCTATTTTCCTTGCTCTAGTTTCAAATTTATTCCCTTTTCTCTATAGTAGGCTTATCCCTTGGAAATAAATTTCACTCTTCTCTCTCTCTCTCTCTCTCTCTCTTTCTCTCTCTCTCTCTCTCTCTCTCTCTCTCTCTCTCTCTCTCTTTCTCTCTCATATCTCTTCTCGTGGATTAATCAACGACGGGCTGAAGGTAAATGGCGTTGGACTTGCCCGAGGAATCCCAAGTCGTGGGATCTCGCGTGAATTCCACGATACGAGAACATCCCTCCCCCCCTCTCTCTCTCTCTCTCTCTCTACCCGCGAGACAGCGTGATTTATATTCGACAAAGTCTCGGGATTCGATCGAAACACGACGACGCGTATCGGCCAGAACTTACAACCTGCTGATGGAGTAGCGACGTACTGCCAAGTATTTCCAATAAGGAGAACTCTACTCTCCGAACAGCATGCCTTGAAGCATCTTAAGAGGACCGAGAATGTGAGTGAACAAGAAAGAGAGAGAGAGAGAGAGAGAGAGAGTGAAAGAGGTAGGTAGAAGAGATGAGAGTGTCTGAGACACTTTTCTCCAGTGCCGTCGGGACTTCTACCATTATCGGCGTTCTATCGTTAATGCGCCAGTTCTTCGTCCAGTTTCTCCCATAAAGTTAATACTTACTCTTTACCTCTCTTCCAATCTCTCTTTCTCTCTCCCTTTTATTCTCTTTTTCTCTCACTTTCGCCGATACACACGACTTCCACCATACTAACTTTTCTCATTCTCAATGGCTGCGGAGCCAAATAATCAACAGAATACGTTTACGAGGTAACGGTTAATCATTCCCCAACGAATCATCGTAAATTCTAACACGAAGCGAACGGGAAGTTTAAAGAATCTGATAACGAATCTTTCTTTCTACATCGCCGTTTTAAAAACATTCAATTCGAATGACGAAGAAATTGGCAATGTAATCAGAAAAGAAATAAGTAGAAGTGTTGAGGGTTTAAAGTTCGTAAGAAACTCTGGTTTTCAACGTTTCTTTGCGACACGAAATCGAAAGTCGAAAGATACGGTCAACCGTGCTTTTTCTTCTCTCTATACGTATTTTTGTATGTGTTATGTGTAATGCTTGTGCGTATGCGTACGTCTTAAGCGAATCATTTTCCCTGTATCACAAAGATAGAAAAGCTCCTTCCGAAAGAAAGCTCGACTATTACTCCTTCTTGTGTTTGACCCAGTTACATTGCTCATACAAATAGATATTTGTATAGAAGAAAAGAACATCTACTCCGATACGGGAAATGTTTGTTTGTTTCCGTCGGTGTATTCGAAGAAAACGATATCCTCCCTTTCTTTCGAAAGATTAAGATCATCGAATTCCATGTGAAATTCCACGCATAAAAAGACGACGACTCGGCAGACGACGCATCGGTAGAAACGTCGTAAACGTGTCGGATAAAATCGTTGTCGATAGGGTACACCGAGTATTTCTCTCTTCCGTCTGTCTCTCTCTCTCTCTCTCTCTCTCTCTCTCTCTCTCTCTCTCTCTTTCCCTCTTTCGAATTTTCAGACGGGGTTGGAAGGATTTTATACGACGAATATAGGTCCTCGTTCGTGGTACGTACACGCCCGATGAATGATAAAACCAAGCCATGAGCAAATAGTAATATGGTTGGAAAAAACTATCATCCTTCTCTCTCTTTCACTCTCTCTCTCTCCCGTTTTTATTTGTTTTTCTCTTTTTTCCATCGTTGAAATATACGATGTGGTCTGCAAAATCCACAAAAATTGTCTATCTTCTTCCATCCTCTATTCTTCTTACTCTTTACTCTCTCTCTCTCTCTCTCTCTCTCTCTCTCTCTCTCTCTCTCTCTTTCCTTCTCTTTTAACGTGATTTATTTGTAAAATTGCTTTTCTTTCTTTCTTAAAAATTACAACCAATAATCAAAGGAGTTCTTCGAATGTTTTAATGCACTGCTACTACTTTAGAGTCTGACTTTTACTTTGTTGTAATCGGATTAAGTTAAATGGTTTCTCTTAACGTAGAATTAGAGGAATGAGGATTCGAAAAAACACCTATAAAATAAGTACTTTCGACGAGTTTTATTCTGAATATTTTTATATTTCTTAGAATACTTGAATAAAATAAAATAAATTTATATTGTATATAACATAAGTGATATTAACAGAAGTTGTACACATAGTTTTACCGATTCTAAGTGTATTATTTTACTGAAACTAGAATGTGAACTGGAATAATCTGTATACGTTTAATACATTTTAATAGTAGTTGGTTGAACTCAGAATAAAACTAACGTCTAAGATTCGACCATTGTATGTGTAACGAAATATTGTATAAGCGAAAACACGTACAAAATACATTAGTATAGTCTGACACCAGCAAAAAGGCCGGGTGAGAAAAGCCAGACAGGGGACCGCGTTCTTTTTTGTGCTACGACGAAATGCAAATTACGAAATACACGCCGGCGCAAAAGCTGGCCGTTTCCATTTACATTAAAACAAAATGCATACAAAAAGAGAGAGAAAGAAAAAGAAAGAGAGAGGAAAAGAAAGAGAAGATAATAAAAAAAAATTAAAATGAAAATAGAAAGAGAGGGAATAGTAGGATACAGAAAAATGCATATCGTTCATTGTCTACGAACAAACGAGGAAGAGAGAGAAAGAGAGAGGGACAAGGGTGAAGCATGTATCAAATATACATATTTCGCTCAACTTTAATTCTCGCTAAAGCGAGCAAAATCTGGTCGCGTTTAATATCCAAAGAAAAATGGCCGTTATAATTTCGAAACTTTTATCCTTTCCCCTTTCTCTCTCTCTCTCTCTCTCTCTCTCTCTCTCTATCTATCTATCTATCTATCTATCTATATATCTATCTCTCTGTCTTTATCTTTACTCGTCGTTGTAATAAACTGGTGTATATGCATATACCGACATATATATGTATATATATGTACATACATGCATATATATATATATATATATATATAGTATATTGGAAGTTCGAGCAAGTGTATCGCAAGCAAAAATGTTCTACATAGCGCCATATACGCGAAGCTTACGATCAATATCCTGTTTTTAGCGGAGCCTTCTTGTGGTTGGAAAAAGCCACCAAAATTGATAACGTAGCCGCATACTCGTGCATGGATTAATAATATCGAGGCGTTAGAAGTTCCTTGAGAGCTTTATATGTAATACGCTCGAATTTACACGAAGATGAAAAGAGAAAAGGTATTTCTGGTAATAGAATATTAATTATTTTATCTCTGGATTAGATGAATTGTTAGAATTTCAATAGAAATGTCTTGCTCTAATAAAGTTATTAGAACGGATTCAAAGAATATTACAAAATGAGCATTAATGAAAATGAATTGAGATTTGATTTCATAATTTCTACCTCGACACTGATAAATTACAGAGGTAAATTCCTGCCTGGAAATACTAGTTTAAATATCAAACGTATGTAGACATGGAAAACAGGAAATTTTTTTTAATTTTCCACTCAATAATTAGTAATAACTAATAGTTAATACCTAAATTATTAGTTTAATAACTCGATCGATTTTACGAGATGAAAGAATCGACGGGAACGCGCGTTGAATGGGAAAAAAAAGAAAATATAAAAAAAAATTTCATATGAAATAGCGCCATGTAACTGTACATACATACAACGAAACATTTGAATCGGACTTCATACTCCGTTTTAACGAACACAACCACTAAATCTTGCCACGTCGAACGGCTCGACACTTCGTACTGGTTACAAGAATGACAGCTTGAGAGAGAAAGAGAGAGATAGAGTGGGAGAGAAAGAGACAGAGAAGGGGGAAACAATAACGACATTGTTCGCTTTCGGTCTCCGTAGACCCGACGCGTACAATCTGCAAGCCTGCCATTGTCTCGTTAATTAAACGGATAAGCCGTCGAGACGACGATGAGGAGAAGCGACGACGACGCCAACGACGATGACGCCAACGACGATGACGACGACGACGACGACGACGACGACGAAGACGACGAAGACGACGACGACTTCAACTCCGTCGAGAAGGAAAGCATAGACAGAGATAGAGACACACATAGAGTGTGAGAAAGAGAGTGAGAGAGAAGCACCAACGGTAGTCCGAAACGAGCGAGACTCGTCGACGTGTTGCACAAAGCGACGGAAACGTTTGACGGGGTTGACGGACGGACTCCAAGATAATGAAGTTACGTTGGAAGAGGGACATTCGGAGGAGATGACATCGTCCGGGAGTGTGAGTATGAGCGAGAGGAAGAGGGAGAGAGAGAGAGAGAGAACCAAACACGGTAAATCGAGAGGGTATGTATCCACCCTCTCTCTCTCTCTCTCTCTCTCTCTCTCTCTCTCTCTCTCTCTATCTATCTATCTATCTATTTCTCTGTCTATCCTCTCCCTCCCCTCTCTCTCTATCTATCTATCTATCTCTATGTCTATCTTTCTCCTCTCTCTCTCTCTCTCTCTCTCTCTCCCTCCCTCTCTCTCTCTCTCTCTCTCTCTCTCTCTCTCTCTCTCTCTCTCTCTCTCTCTCTCTCAAGCTTCATCGTACAAAACCTGTCACAAGCTCGTTCACCAGATTTTGTCCCTCCTGTTCCAACTCTCTTTTCCTTTAACTCCTCAACTCTAGAATAGAAAGTTTACATTAACGCTACGCTTTCAATCCAAAACTATTTACTCTCTGTTATTATATTTCCCACCTTTCCGTCTATCATGCGTTCTTTAGACAGCGACCAAAAAAGTCGAGAAAGTTAACATGTTGCTTTTGAAAGGGGATTTGAAATATGTTGAAAATTTTTTTCCTAAAAACAATAAACCTGACTGTGTTAACGTTGAAATTTGTCAAGTGTTAAGAAATTTACGAAACAAATGTTGAGTAGAGAAAACAATTCAAAGGATGTAGTACTTGTTAAAAGTTTAAGTATTCAGAAAAAATAAAAAAAAAAGAAGGAAAAAAGGTGGATAAAGCAGAGTCACAAAACAATTCGAGATTTACAAATCTTTAAGTCTTTCGGAAAACTGTACAACGATAATTACGTTGTGCTTTGAAGAACATTTTACGAATAACGATGCGCTCTACTAACTATCCCACGACCTTCGTTACGCATTCGTAACCTCTTACCCAGTCTTCCACTTATTCTTATTTTTCTTTATTTCCACTTCTTTATTCTAGTTTTCATCCACTCCGTTAATTAAAACTTTACCGATCGCGATTGGTCGTAAGCTCAAGCCCAAAAAAAGACGAAGATAATAAAATTTACTAGTGGCAGAAACTAGCGCAGGAAATAAAAAGAGAAGAGAAAGAGAGAGAGAAATAAAGAAAGAGAGAGACAAACAGAGACAAAGAGAGACAAGCATTTTCGTTTAAGTGTCCGGTAGTATCGACTCTCAACGCCCTTATACCAATATTTTTTTGAAAGGAGAGCCGATCTATTGAATGACAAAACGAAGAGTTTGCTTAGGAAAACAAAATGAAGAAAAAGCGTATAATACAGGAAAAGGTAATAACGATAAGTGCGTTGAGGGGCTTACGAATCGTCGAAAAGAAAAAGAAGGAAGAAAATAGAGAAAAAGAAAGCTTGTCCTCCTGAGATATAAAATATGCGAAAGAAAAAGTGACAGAACCAAAAGAGCAACGAAGATGGAAAAGTAATGTGTACTCAAGACAAAAAGGGGATTAGATACACATTCCCTTCCGCAAACTTTTCTCTACTTCTTCTATCTTGTTTCCTTCTTCACTTTCGCGTTCTCGTAAATTCGACTTGAGTAAGATTCCATACACTCGAAGAATACAGGAAGAAAGACAAACTCGTGTCTCAAGCTGTACTCACCGCGATACGATTTGTGGACTCTTGATGCTTGACGTTCATCCAAGATAGCTTTCAATGATGGTTATACGAATCCAACGAACGTTGGAAAATCGAACGGTAAGGAAAAACAAGATAGTAACTTGAGTGAGAGTTAAGAAAGTTCTGAGAAAGTGAGAAAGAGAGTAAGAGAAATGGATAGGAAACCAAAACGAAAAGAAAAAGATATATATATATATATATATATATATATATATATATATATATATATATATATAAACTACTATCTTGAATAGTACATTGGTACGTCACACCCTACTACTATCTACTCGAGCTAAGCGAAGTCAGACGTGATAGACGAGTACGCAAAGTGGAGGATAAAGATGAGCGGAAAGCTAAAAAAAAGAATCTTGAGGAGATGAATAAAAAATTTAAGGATTTAGTATTACGTTTCAATTTCGAAATAAAACGGTCACGTTCCTAACCGTGATTTCTAAAACACTATCGTTCCATCTATTTTTCTCCTTTTCCTTCTTCCTTCTTCCAACTATAACCATTTTCTGTCTATCGATGCTATTCGAATTCGGCTTTGCCTCGCGGGAGAAAAAGGCTGTTTGGAAAAAGATGTAAAGAATGAAAAAAAAGAGATAAGATTTATGTAAAAACACACCTACAGGCGCGCGCACACGCACGCACACAGACACACACACGCACACACATATTACAGATAGGTATGTAGAAAGCAATGAGTTAGAAGGATCTTCGAAAGGATGAGATTTCTTGCTATTTTCTCCTATGCTTTATTCTTTCTCCATTTCTCCGCGAGTTTTCATGGATTTAGAGACTTGCCAAGCTTGCGGTTTTGAACCAAAATAATACGAAAAATGAAAAAAGAAAGTAGGAAAAGAGGAGAAAGAGGATAGAAGAAAAAGAAGAGAGGAAGAAAAAAGAGGGAAAGAGAGAGAGAAAGAGAGAGAAGGAGAGAGAGAAGGAGAGAGATCGATAGGTATGCGATCCCACGGGATCTTGCTGCCCGACATCGCCAAACCTCCGATCAATTTTTCACTTACAGAATTCTTCCGCTACAAAATTTTCCGACCTTCTATTTGCCGTGTCGAAGCTGCCACGGGGAAAGAGATCGGATCGACCTGGAAGCTTTTCTTCCCGACTATCGGCAGTCAAACTTGCCAACATTCCTTCTTTTTCCCAAAGAGATCTTTTCTTATTCTATTCCATGAATATGTATCGTTCGCGAATTTTATTTTTTCTTTTTTAGTAATAGAAATAAAAAAAAAAGCATCGAACGGAAAAACATTTAGTAATTTTATTATTTTAACATTGAGAGGTATCGAAGTGTTTCGCAAACATCGAAATGTCAGCAATACTTGATGAAAAAACGTTGATATTTTATCGACTATATTATTTTTCTCGATTTTTTATCCCATTGACCTGGTGACACAACGGCATCAATGACGAGCTCGATAAATGAAACTAAATTTTCGTAAAAAAATCAATTTCGCGATACGAAGAAGAAAGAACGATAAGAAAAAAAGATCCGAGCGACTTCTCACGAAATCTAATTGAAACGAATTTAACGCGTTTAAAATCGTGATAATTACCTTTGAAATTTTCTTAACATTCAACTCGTGTATCCAACGAATTTAGCAATTCCGAAAGAGAGTCTTGAACCGTTCAATTCCGTTTGCAAACCAACAGTATCACGCGTACTACGAAACGAGAGATGAAATCCCCCCGAGGATACACTCCTGAAAATGGCAAGCCGCGTGTGTGCTTCTCTATAGTAGACTTTGGTGTCCCGTTCGTTTCAATTTCAAAATATTTGGCTAACACGCTCGACAAGGTTGCGACAAGAAAAAAAAAGAGAGCGAGAAAGAGAGAGGTAGAGAGAGAGAGAGAGAGAGAGAGAGATAGAGAGAAAGAGAAAAAGAGAGAGAGAGAGAGAGAGAGAGAGAGAGATAGAAAGAGAGAAAGAGAGAGAGAGAGAGAGAGAGAGAGAGAGAGATAGAAAGAGAGAGATAGATAGAGAGAGAGAGAAAGAGAGAGAGAGAGAGAGATCTGACAATGCGTGTTATGAAAATTAGGAGAGGATAGAATACCTTGGAAGGTATGAAAAACTCGAGATGGCTACATAAAAATGTTGACTGAAAGTGAGTCGAATGAAATAATGTTTTACGAACATTGAAATGCATAAGGTGTAAAAATAATTATTATAAAATATAAAAGATTAGAGAAGAATGAACAGACTGCAAATTGTTTCGTAAGTAACTTTACAAATAGAAAGCTTATCAAACTTGAAATTTGTAAATGAATAGGAAAAAATCAATATAACGTGGCCTGTTTCACAGATACTGTTTGTTTTTTATTTTATTTTAAAAATGCTCCAAAAAATGTAAACCAGCGTTTCTATGTACCCGAGAGTTCCACCCTTTTAACTTAGGACAAAAAAGCTTCAAATTTTTTTTGTAGGTATGACCGATATTTTGTTGTTCATATAATTGACTAATATTATTTTAAATATTAGTATACAGTTTTTATCTTTTTCAAGTCGTTATATATTTTATAATTTTTAAAATGTTTGATATTTATAAAACGGAAAATCAAATTGTGCTGAAATTATTCATGAATTTTCATTGTAAGTAAATTCCTTTTTAATATAAACGTCAAGTAAATCCGTTTAAACGGTAGAAAGGACATGCACACACACGAACATTTAGATTGTTATATAAAAAATAAAATTTAAAAAAGATTTTTTACCAAGTTCGAGACAATAAGGAATTCTCTACGCTTATGCGTAAAACTTTATATTATACTTTGTTATTAGTTACATGATAGGAATTATAATCCTTCTTTGGATTCAGAACCATCTTTTTCAAAAATTCTCAATCTAAAAGTAATTTTTTTAAACTTGATCATCTACTATAAAAAGTTTACAGTATGGAATATTTGTATAAACATTTCTGAAATGTCATTACCAGTAACTTTTCTCATGGACAATTGTACGTTCGACAATAAAAGTAATAAACCAGAAAAAAGCATAAAAAAGTAGAATTTTCAAAAACTGAATACTAGAAAAGAAAAAAAAGAATAAAGAGAAAGAGAAAGAGAGAGAGAGAGAGAAGGAAAATAGAGAACCAGTAAAATTGATAAACTCGTTCGACGGCAAAATCAAATTTTACGTTCGTCGAACGAGTATACAATTCTCTCTCAAATTCCTGGCCCTTTCAAAAAACCTGATTACAAAGAAGTCCGTTATCAAACCAAATTCAATCCCCAATTACATAAAAAACGCGAGATTGCCAGCGAAGCCGCTTTTCAACAACGAGCCGGTACGGAGCAACGCGAACAACGCACTCAGGAATTACCCTACTTGTAACCATCCACTTCGACTAGAGCTTTATTAAAAACTCTTTTTTTTCTGCTTCTTCCTCGGGTGCTTCAATTTTTAATTATTCCGCAACGTTCGACTCGCCTTTCGAGGAACGAGATCTTCGCTTCGAAGATTCTTGCGTTTCACCTCCCTCCCCCCCTTCTCAACTCTACTTTCGCGATTTTCTTTTCTTAAATTTTTCCACGCTATTTTCTTCATTTCGCAGTATCCATTCTTTTTTTCTTTTTGCTCGAATATAACGAAACACCCATAAAACAAAAAGAAAACAACCGTCATCGCTCTCATTTTCATTTCTTCCACTTCAGTTTCTCTTTTTTTTTTTTTTTTATTTCCTTCGAACAATACCGAATTATACCATGACATCCACCGAACGTCACAACCTCCCTTCGGACTGATTGATTGCAAGATTACGACTATCTCGACAAAAAAACACCAATGACTGTAATAAATCACATGTCCGAATGAACGATTGGAACATAATCTCCAGCACTACTTCTTCCTTTTTCTCTCTCTCTCTCTTTTTCTCTATCTCTCTCTATCTCTCTATTTATTTGGAATGAATTTTAGCCGCAAAAACAAAGTATAAAGGGGAAGAAATTTTAAATAACGATAATCTTAGCCCCGAAATTTACATTTTAAACCATTTTAGTTAATTTAATTTTTCTTCGTATTCAAAAAAGAAATGATTTGATATGGATCTCATAATATAACAATAGTATATTAAATATAACGTATGAAAACAAAATGATATTTCAAAATTATAGAGTATCTGATTGCAAACATATATTAACGTTATATAAGACATTTTTAGTTATTATTACGGCAACTTTCAATGTTGACTTTTGATTGGAATTCGATTTCTGTCAGAAATAATATTTACCGACAAGTATTGTATCGTATGCATTTCGATCAACGTTAATTGATAGAAATGCGACGATAATTATTTGAGAAAGCGAGTGGCAGAAAGCGAAAAGAAAATTAACTATATTTAATTAGATACTTTTTCCTTTTAGTAATAATAAAATTATAAACTATCAAAGGCAGGCCTTGAACGAAATTTTAACGACGAGAGATAAAATAATTAAGACGGCACTGCTCTCTAATACTGGAGTAGATTGAAAACTAAACGAAGTATTGCGAAAGAATAAGTCGAAGGATCCGCTCGCAACGATATTTTTCTCCCTTTGGGAAGTTCATCAGCCGGCAAGTTTATTACTTGGAAATAAGAGCAATAGAAAGAAAGAGAAAGAGAGAGAGAGAGAGAGAGAGAGAAAGAGAAAGAGAAAGAGAGAGAGAGAAATAGGGAGACAGAAAAATCGGTCTCTTCCTTCTCCTTCTACAGTCGAAGCCCGCGGGGAACATCGCGATCGAGACGCAGAGGGACGAAAAAAGAAAAATATAAATGGATAGATATATAAAGAAGGAAAGACAGAAAAAGAGAGAAAGAGAAACAGAAAGAGGAAGAGGAAGGAAGAAAGAAAAGAGGAAACACGCTTCGTTTGCCCCGACTACTTGATGCGCAATAATTGACCGACTTTTCTTTTTTCTTCGGCAAAAAATAAGAAAAAAGAAAGAAAAATAAATGGTGGAGAATTTTTTGAAAAAGGATGAATACAAGCATGCATATCTTCTCTTGCATAATGGGACGCTTTATGTAGAGATAGTTATTTTTAATCATGGATAATTCCTCTTAGTTCGTCATACCGAATTCTCTTCTCTTTAATTCTATCTCTTTCTTCTTCTCTCTTTTCTTATCTCTCTCCCTCCCTTTCTCTCTCTCTCTCTCTCTCTCTCTCTCTCTCTCTCTCTCTCCCTTTGTCTATCTCTCTCTCTCTTTCTCGCAAAATTTCAAAGAGAATTTTAGTTCTACATTCTCGGTTTGCAATCCAGATACTCTGTGAAAGAAAGAAAGAGAGAGAGGGAGGGAGAGAGAGAGAGAGACTAGTGCATACAAAGCTAGCTTTTCTAGTAAATGTAAAAATCAACTGATGCAAAAGACTACGGTGCTTCTGACATTTGATTCAAATGGGTTAAAAAAAGAATGGAAATAGTAGGGGAGAGAGAGATAAAGAGAGAGAGAGAGAGAGATAGAGAGAGAGGGAGGGAGAGAGAAATGCAACGAGTTGCGAATTACTTTACGAATCAAAATCCAATGTTAAAGAGAAAGAAAGAGAGATTAGAGAGTTTTATTAAGCAAAGGCAAAAGGCTTCTTTATCCTAATTCATGTAATCCTCAGAGTGCCAAAAGTTTAATAATGATTCGACTCGTTAATCAAGCCAAATTCTCTCGGTAAATCGATGGACCGTAAGAAAGTAGAATAAAGAACTATGGTCTCTCTTTCTCTCCCTCTCTTTCTTTCTTACGGATGAACACCGCAGAACAGCATAATCCAAGAACCCAGACGATAAAGGATTTTTTGGAAAGCTTGGAGTTAAACCGTGAAACCGAAAGATTTAATCCTCCAAACTATCTTCCGTCAGAGCTTCGCCTACTTTTTCATGCTTAGGTTAGTCCATTGCGAAACAGATTCGACAAACGTATGTGTAGTAAGTAAGTACACATACGCGAGAAGTGAAGGATGAGAGCTCATAAGAAGAAGAGCTCTGCTTGTTTGCTACAATATTTTAATATTATAAGAGGATACGCTACTGGGAAAGCTTGGACACGGTCAGTCGGATAGAGAGATAAAAAGAGGCGGTAAATGATAAAGACAGGAAGTAACAGAGTGAGTGAGATGGAACAGCAAAAAGAAAAGAGAAAGAGAGAAAAAGAGAGAGAGAGAGAGAGAGAGAGAGAGAAAGAGAAGGAGAGAAGGAGAATGGATCCAACACAATGAAGAAAATTCACTGTTAGGATCGAGCCTTACACCCGAACGCTTCGCAAAGGCTGCCCGGTAGTTCAGGTACATTATGCAGAGCAACGACCAAGCCAACAGTCTATAGATATACCACTACGTAGGTACATATCTATCTACATATGTGTACTTGTGTTTTTATGTGTGTGTATGTCTCAATGAAGATTTACCCAACGGCAGTGCTTCAACATGAACGAACCCCCTAACTGTGAGATTTACTCCTTTCCCTTGCTTCTCTTTCACCGTTCTTCCATGGTAATGTATCTGCATACTGGGCTTATCGCCACAGTCCGACCTCACGATACGACTTAATCTTTCCGCTATGAAATGATGAAGAAAAAGAAGAAAAAGAAAAATAAAATGGAGAACTCCACGCATGTGAAATCTTTTCGTTCCATGGTAAAACCGTACAACCGCCGCGGCGTTACTACGACGTGACATCATTTAAATGAAAATTCCCTGTATTCGACTATAATCTCGGTGGGTGAAGTCTAGTCTCCTTCGCTACCCACCGAAGATATCTCGATAAATTATTCATGATTCCAAAGTACAACCGATGTATCACAGTGGGTACACCTTCGATCGCGAGAAATCGCGACGAAGGTTTAACTCGGCGTAACAACCTTTACTTACTACGATTTTACGTAACCGTGGCTGGAATTTTTCTTCCTTAAATCAGTTTTATCGAATAAAAATGTGCGGTACGCGAAATAAAGAAAGAGTACGACGACACGGTATATAAGGTATCATTTTTCATTCGATTCGTTCGTATGTATTACGTTGTCGAAAATAAAATTCGTAATTACGTAATTAAATTGAAAATAAAAATTATGTAATAATGAACCGCACTATTTAATAAAATTTATTATAATTAAATTTGAATTGAATTATAAATTCAGAATCAACCAATTGAATTAATTCGTAAAAGTTTCTTATTTTTTCGGCAAATTTTGATGTTATAAAAATTAATGATTGTATCTCAAAATGTTCAAATAAAAATAAAATAATAATAAATTTCACAATTAAGAGAACTAATAATAATTAAAATGTAAATTAATAGTTATAAAATTTAACAAGATCGTATTAATTCGCGAAAATTCCGATTTTATCCGACGAATTTCGAGATTAGCAAAAATATCGATAGTACCTCAAGTATCTCAAATGATTGAATTCGATCAGATACCGCATATATACTGATTCGGCTCGTAAAACGTTCAAGAAAAAAAAAATAAAAAAAAAAGAGAGAGAAAGAAAGAAAAAAAAATCTCGTGCAAGGACATATTATAATTTTCTTTTATAAAATCAGTTTCCGGCGGTACAATCGATATTTCGCGCGCATGTGCGCGTCAACCGTTATATTACATGAAGGGTGGCAAGAGGAATGAGTGTATGTTATATTCCTTGCTCACATCCATGTTCCTATGTGCTTCCATTAAAGTGGAAGGGTAAAGGCGGCGAAACGTCGACATAGAAAGGATCATCGCGTACCTTATGCGGACTGTCTCGCATTCGGTGACAATTTCATATTATATATATATATATATATGTATATACTCGAGTATATATGTGCGTACGTTTCCGATCTACAAGCCAGGACACGTTTGCTACTCAGGTATTTCAGTATGCGAGTGGAGTAGCGAGCAACCAATGTGTACTAGGTTAACCCGGATGGTTATTTACCGTCTCGCGAATGAATCGCAGGACTGTGCGATTTACTTGACTGAACATACCACGATCGCATCTGCATATAAGCTTACACTAGTCGATACTCGGCTCGCATCTTCCAGTTCCAAAGATTCGCGACAAGAAAATCTTAGAAATAAGGAAGAGAGACAGAGATATACGGTTTTTTCTTTGGATCTGCTATGGAGATCGAAAACGTCTATGTATATGTTTGTATATATGAAATACTAGTTATACTGGTAAGAGAGGTAGAGGATGAGGAATAAGGTACAGGGTAATACTGGAAAATGGATTTGCAAGAAGCGACTTTTGCAAATTTGCCGAGGTAAGTCGAGCCGTGAAATAAATATCATGTATTTATTACGCTTGTGCCACGAGCTGCGATTTGCCGCGAGCGAGAAAAACATCGCTTGGATGAACGACGCGACTCAGTCTTAAACGAACGCGTTCAAACGTCTTAAAACGAGGATAAAGTTCTAAAAAAAAGGGGAAGGAGAAAGAGAAAGAAGATCTGTGAAAAATGACGCCATCTGCAATCTCAAAAATGTCTTGGACCGTGCTAGCTTACCTACATCACGCACCATTGCTCCAACAACTTACGGTTGAGGACTATGATTTATTTGGGTCGTGGTAAAGAAAAGAGAACTTTTAAAGTGGCTTAGTACCCGAAGAAATACATACATATATTGCTGCTCTCCTTACTTTCGGTAACGGGTTGGAACTTTTCCCTGAAGGGAGAAACCCTTTTGCGAACATTCGTAACATACTTTTCACTAAAGGCAGCTTCTAATTTCATTTGGCCGACTTTTAAAGCCCAAGAAAAGAACGGATACCTACTATCTTCTGTTTTTCTTAATGAACAATTCAATATATATACAGGATTAACCTTAACAATTTTCTCCGACAAACGTTGCTACCGTTGACACATTTTCAATCTTGTTCTTTTAAATACTCCTTCGTTTAATAGCTTCATGGAGCATAAATTTTGGAAACTTCATTTCTTTTAAAGCTCAATGTAGTCTAAAATAGGTCTGCTCATTGGATATTAGCAAACTGGCATCGTCCACAAAAGTTACGAAATAAAATACCTCTTTTTCCGAGCATGGTTCGGCAATAAAACTTAAATCCTTCATACTTTTTCTTTTCTTCTCACTTTTTCGTTTTTTCTTTCCTCCACTTCTTTTATGCCTATCTTTTATCTCTCTAGCACGTACGGTCGCACGTCAGACGCAAATTAGCGTATAATAGGATTCTCAGAGCTTGGCGATAATACTCTTAGACTTCTAGTAATATAGGTCAACCATCAAAAATTTAGCTCAACGAATGCCGATAATCTGACCGAAACGAACTCTAATCTTTTGTTGCCTCCAACTTTTTTCGAACCAAACGACGTCTCGCCGTAAAAGACTATGAAGAAGAGGAAAAGAATGGAAAAGTAGAAGTAAAAGAAGTAGAAGAAGAAGAAGAAGAAGAAGAAGAGGATGATGAGGAAAAAGCTCGTAAGCCTTCGTTACTTTGCCGTTGCCTATGACGTTAAGTCTTTGAATCCCCTCTTCCAACGTTCTCCATACTTCCAATTCAACCACAAAGCGAATATCTATGAGTATATATGTATGTGGTATACGTAAGTTCGTCTTATTACGTTTCCAAGAATTTTTATTCTAGACATGACGTATGCTAGAAATTATTATCTCTCCCGAATCGACAAAACGAGAAAGTAATTTATATTCGAATCGAAACACGATTAATTACAAAATGAAATTCCTGCCGCCGGTCTACCGTGAAAATCTGGGTCAATCATTTTCGCTGATATGCTTTAATAGTGATGATAATAATAATAAGCTCTATGATCGTTCGATTCTATCGAAACAACTTTGGTTCCGTTGGAATAAACAACGTAATGATCTATAGTAAGAGAAAATGATAATTACAGAGAATGGTATACAAGCGTGTTAGGAAGTGTTTGTTAGAAGATAACTGTCAATAGATGATATCGATGTATTCATCGATCGAAACTAAGGGTTGTTAAAGTTTCAGATGAGAATATCCAGTGAGGTTCCACGTTAAGCTTCAACAGGGATACGATTAGCTTAGAGATACACAAGCTTCGTATAGCTTTCTATTCGAAAGGTCACGAGATACGTTAACGCGCTAAATTGACAAATAATTATAAATAAAACAAAAGATAATATTTTAGAGCAGAGAGTTATAAAAAGAAGAAAATATACAGAATAATTTTTAATATAATCAATATACAATTTCAATTGTTCATATATTTCTATAAGTATTTATATATAATAATAACGATAATATACAATTTTTTGCTATATATTAGCTAGGCGACTAAGTCGAAGATATAAAAACACTTATTAGTTTCTTCTTCAAAAAATCACATGATTTTTTAACAAATAAAACCATAAATAAATATAAATAAAAAAGAATATTTTTAGAAAGAACAAACACTTCCGTTAATACGAAAATTCTTATATGGATAACATTTTCTAATCACATTTATACGACTTCTCTTTTCTCTTATGTGTTTATATTTTTTCTATTATCTGATAATAAAAATAAAATATACACCTAGTTATTTTAGTTATGCATTTAAAAAGTTAATGCATATAACAACTATCCGAGCTTTACTTATCTTTGTGTGTGTGTGTTTATGATGTATGTAGGAAGCTGTATTAAAAACGGTCAGCTAAATTCCGGACGACGTTGCTTAGAAAAATAGTCCTGCCGGATAAACGTCGACTTGAAAAGCTTCGGAAAAATACGGGCTAGCTTTTTGAGAATGGTATCGGAGAAGAAAACAAACAAACACCTCCGTAGGTGGTCCTGACGAAGTTTCCAATTCTTTCCCGTGGGGGATGAGAGATCGGAATTTTACGAAGCTCACCGGATTTTCTGGCGGACTATATTTTCCGTACGGTTATCGGCTAGCGAGAGTAAGCACTGCGTCGAAGATTCGATCCCCCCTAATCGGAAGCCACCGGAAATAACGAGTTCCTTATGAAACTCAAAATATCGATTGGTCTCCCAGTTCGCTCGATCACGTTCCTCCAACCACTCCAACCACTTCCACCTTTTATCGATCAGAAACTTTTTCTTGTTGGTCCACGATGGAATGTTTTTTTTCATGTTTTTGACATTTTTTTCGTAGATATATCATGAACCATTACGAGCATTGTCGTCTCTCCTGTCGTAAACGAGAATAATCTATAGAAAAAGATCGCGATAGAAATTTTCTACAAAAGATTTCTTTAAAAATTTCTATGTATATATGTATGTATGAATGTATGTATGAATGTAAGATAAATAAAACGAACGTAGACTATATCAGAACTTCGAAAACACTCGTTCGCAAACGTTTATATAAAAATCTGGTCAACGACCAGGTTGACACACTATAACGTAGTAATTTATCGATCGAACCTTATCAAAGATGGAGGACTAATGGAAAAAAAATAGTATTATTCGTGAAAGAAAAGGGAAGAAAGCTTGCTCGACAGAAAATGGAGAAAAAAAATAATAAAGAAAAGAGAGAGAGAGAGAGGGATAAATAGATAGAGAGAGAGAGAGGGAGAGAGAGAGAGAAAGAATAGCAGAATCATCAAAAGACAATTTATTTTCGATTCAGATTACGTCGGCGCGTTTTCTGTTCCGTTCGTTAGGACTTTCGTACGTATGTATATTTAAAACACGAGGAACGCATGTACTCGTGTTTATATAACGAAGTTATGTATACAATGTACATATACGTGACATCTACATGTATTATACGTATATACTCATGACGCAATGACCTGATTTTCCATAGGATTAATAGATTTTACGAATCCATGTTCGATCATTGCGGCACGAAGGAGATTAAAAGCAAATAACGAGATGATCCTTAGAAAGGAGAAAGTATATCGGAAAATGTTATTTAATCGTATCAAACGTTCGACGGCTTTTATCGTCGCGTAATCTTGCGATTTACGAGTTTCACCATGCATGTAACGATGTTGCAAAGACAAGAATCGAACGTTGAAATTGAGAGAGCGAGATAGATAGATAGATAGATAGATAGATAGATAGATAGATAGATAGATAGATAGATAGATAGATAGATAGATAGATCGATAGATAGATAGATAGAGAGAGAGAGAGAGAGAGACGAAAGATAGAATACAATAAACAAGAAGATGAAGTGTCCCGAATAGAGAAAAATATCCTTGCTCGATAATCTTACCTAGTCGAAAAGTACGATAAAAGAAAAAAGAAAAAGAAAAAAGAAAGGAGTAGAAGTAAGATAGTCAAAGCTGCAGCATGTCGGATCACGAAACGAAAAGTCATTGCCTTAGCACGTGCCTCTCAAATTCGACGAAAGCTCTACGTGTCTTTGCCTCGATCCGTATGATTTTTACGCGAAATTCAATTTTTAACCTTGTAGATGTGTGTTTCTGTGTATGTATCTCTCTCTCTCTCTCTCTCTCTCTCTCTCTCTCTATCGTCTGATTCTTTATAGGTCAGACCTCTTCAAGAATGAAAATTCCAAATTCCAAACGTTTTTCTTCTTCTATATTTCTCCCGCTTTTTTCCATTCTTCAAGAAGATAGAGTCTCTCACGTGGAATGAAAAATACGTTCACGAGTTGTGAATGGACCGATAAAAGGATTACGAATCAACGGCGAGGACAATCGAGTTTGAGTTTCTACCTTTTTTTCCTCTTTTCTTTTATTATTTATTTTTTTTTTTTTTTGTTCTTTTCTCGATTTTTTTCATCATTTCTTTTTCTGCCCTCTCGAACGAACAGTCGGGAAATAAAAGGCGATATAAGAGCTCGAGGCTTCTTCGAAGCGTTCGTTTTACGAATTAACTTCCTCGCACCCAATTTGATCCACGGTATTCGCAAAACGAAGGAGGTTAAAGTTTTGTCCTAGAATGAATCGACGGCGATCCTCTTCTCTTTCTATCTTCACAGTTCTCGGAAAATTCCTTACTACCTTTTAATATCCCCCTCCTCTCGCCACTCCCACCCTCACCTTCATCCTTACCCTTTCTCCCAATACTCTCGACTTCCTCTTCCAACATTCGCCATTAGAATTCTCAGACCGGCCGATCGTCGACTCTTCTTGCTTCCCTACAAGCTAAGGTTTAACGAAAATAAAACGGAACAAAAGAAATAAGGAGTGGATAATCAACATGGCACTATTCATCAAATGGCTTCGACAATCAAATTGAGATTCTATAGAATCCTCTTTCTTCTCTCTCTCTCTCTCTCTCTTACTCTCTCTCCCTCTCTTTTTCCCTTAGATAAAAGTTTCGATTTCAATATTCACAAATTAGTGAGAGGACGAAATAGTGAAGGAAACAAGGTAGCGAAAATAATAGTTATGAAGGGACAGGAAAAAGTAAAAAGGAGCAGTCAACTGCGGAATGAATTTCAACGGAACGCGATCGATGCGAAAGCAAGTTACGAATTGTTCGATATGTATCTGCAGACTGCATTCTCCCTCTCCGTCTCTGTAGACACCACTCAAGTATTCTAGCACCACCCTATACTATAGTCTCTACTCTTCTCGTCTTCCTCACTTATCTTTCCTGTCCTCCCTTCACGTCCGACGCCGGTCAAATTATCGTCGAGCCTCTCCGACTCTCTCAAAGCCTTTCCAAAATTACTTATGACCTCACGGAACCGTAAGTCTCGACGGCTCGAAATTAGTTCCCACGAGAGAAAGGGAGAGTCAGAAAGACGAGGAGAGTGAGAGAAAGATAGAGAGAGAGGGGGGAGGGAGGAAGGGAGAGAACGCGTTCGCTATTAGGTATGCACGCTTCCGAATTCGTTAAAGGGAGCTGGCAGCAACCTAACAGGAGAACCTTCTGTTCCTTCTCCTTCTATTCTTCTTCTATTTCCTCGTTCTCTTTTCTCACTCTCTTAGTTCCTAACTTACAGAAGAACGTTCCTACTTCGAAAAAATATTACCACCGCAATTGTGTTAACGTGACGTTTTAATGACCTTCCAATCTTCTATCTCTCTTTTCCCTCCTGTTACTCGAATTTAAATCAGTTTACAGTTTACAAATTCTCTATGTACCTATGTACATACTTCGTTATTTACGATCGTTCGATTAATACAAATACTTTCCTCGGTTAATACAAATTTCACTATGTTGTATTACGTTTAACGTCAAATCGGTTTGTTAGTAAAACATAACTAAAATGGAAGAAAAAAAGAGGGAAAGAAATAACAAAAAACTCGTGTTATTACATTGGACTGTTATTTTTACAAAAGTTTCCCACAAAGAAGGGGAAAGGGGAAATTCAAAAGCAGATTTAAATTTGCTGTTCATTTTGTTCTATCTCTACAATTCTCTCTCTTTCTCTCTCCCTCTCTCTCTCTCTCTCTCTTTCTCTCTCTCTCTCTCTCTCTCTCTCTCTGTATTCCTCTCGTTATTTATCAAAGAGCGGACGGTTTATTTTTAGTCGAGTTCTCTTCGTACAGAGCACGGAAGTATTTGATTTCTAGTTGTTTAATCATAGCACGCGACGGATCAAGCGAAGTTCGTTGATTCGAATGGTTTTTCCATTACCTTTTTACATTATATTACGGTCTCTCGTCGTTGGGTTGCCGAGATATCTTACCGATTTATGATACTTAGATCGTAAACCAAACATCGATCTTGATGAACCTAGATGACGCAACACTTTCCAAAAGGAACGACTCGCAAGCTAACGCATTTTATCGTCGTGATTTGCGAAATAACCTACGGTTATACTCTTTTATCTTCGTCTTTCTATCAATTTTCAATTTAATGTCTCCGCTATAGTTAACAAACGTGACCTGAAAAAAGACTTTGGTCACACCCCTGACTTATCCAAGATACATTGTCGCTCGATCGTTGCTTAGTCAATTTCGGTCTAGGAATTCTGCATCGTCATTTAGCCCGAGAATCGAACATATTGAAGAAGATATTCGAAAATCAGTTATGGCTATACATATGTACATATATACATATATATACACATATACACAACATATGCACATATATATGTATAATATATATATATATATATATATATATATATATATATATATATATACATATATGTATAATATATGTATAATGTATGTGTAGCGTGTATATATATACTTATCGAATCGCAATCGTACGTCTCGATCTTATCGCATGCCACTGGCTCCGCTGTGATACCACCGTCGTCAATGGAGTCACGTTTATCGATAATCAATATAGATACATCTAACATCCCCATCGGATATGGCATAACTTAGTACAAATTATTGTTAATTTATGTGCACGGAGAGAGACGAAACATATTATTCCCTATCTGACGTTACAATCAACATTGATCTTTGATGACGAATATGACCGAATAAATGAATATGAAAAAGAAGAACTTTATTTATTGGCGAAGGGCCATTGTAGTATGGCAATATTTTTTCGTATTAATACCGTAAATATCAAGGTAGAGTAAAACACAAAGGAAAAGGAACAAAAAACGTCGATTGATCCTAATTGCCCTGGATGATCGAGAAGCGAGAGGAGGGTGAGGAAGTTTTGGGGGATGTCGCGAAACCGCTCGAACGAGGAAAGTTCGTAGGTCGTCGTTGGTGGTAACGGACAGCGCTTGATTGTCCGTTCTCGTCAAGCACGAAGTAGTAAAAGTTCGTCATTGATCTGACCGACCAAACTCGCTCGGATTAAAAAGGACTAGAGGTTTAGGAAAGAGAACGAATTGAGCGGCTCGATTATAGCGATTCTCCGAATGTTCATGAAGAAGTTGAAGTGGCCGTGGCCTCATCGAGTGATCCTATTTTTAGTGTGACATAACCGAATCTTTACTCGGTAACCGTGTCAAGCATATTGGCTCTTGGTTAATTACAGAAAAGATAAGTATTTTTGCTTAACGCGCTATTCAATCGCGTTCACACTTGTTTATTAAGAGTGTCTACGACATAAAGAAGTATATAACATAATATACGAATATTTCGATTAGACTTTGTCAAATTTGATCATATTCAAATATATGTAATTCATACTAGAAATACGTTCAAACAAAGCAAGCTACCAATATATTTTTTATTAAATGATAGATATGGGATAATGTATTTAAACAAAGAAAATGAATATCCTTTTACTATTTTGAAGAAAATAAAGAGTAGATATGCATTTAAAAAAAGTAACTACCGTGACGTAAAAAATCATACAACTATTAACTCTCTACTCATTCTTCGTCATACGTTACTTTTAACGTTTCGAAACTCACTGTCTTTTCGATCATTTCTTACAATAACTATTTTATACACATATACATTTACATCTATCGAAAAAACAAATGATTTTTTGCGATCATTCGGCATCGAATAATGCCCGATACCTTAAAAGGATTTGATCAGACTAATATAAACATAAACGTCGATAAAGTAGTTCTACATATATATATATAATTCGGTAATATATGTATATACATATATGATAAATATGATATACATACATACATACATACATATATATATACACGTACATATATGTATGTATGACGAAACGAATCGAATCTGAAGATTTATTGACGCTTCTTAAGAAGACTGAAAGAGGATCTTGAAAAAGAGCTACGATCGACAATTCCATTCTGGTAATACGATCAAGTTACGGAAAACGAGCTGGCCTCGATCTTTTGACATCTCAATTTTCGAATATACGCATAGGAAAGCAATAAGAATGCAAAACGAGACGTTTTCTATCTAACGTACAAGTATAAATACATTGATGGATATTTGTCCTGGCTGAGATAATACGAATCCTACATAGGAAATGGTTAATATAAATTTTTCTTTCCTTTTTCCTTTTGTTTCTCAAAGAAAATCGATTTTACGCGCCGGCGTTAGTTCAATTCAAATTTCGAATTATTCGCGTCCAGTTCTAAATGAAATACGAGTTTAATCAGTGTTTTCACGCGTTTAGAAAACTTCGGAAAACTCGATTTCTATCGTCCGTCAGATGACTGTTCTTCCTCGTTCTTTACTTCTCTCATTCTCTTTCTGTCATAGAAAAGAGATTAAATCTTAATGGCAAGCGGGAGACTAAACCTTTCCTCTATTTCTTGGTATCTTAAATTTCTTAATAAATCTTTCTGAATAAGGAGCTCTACATTCTTCATTTGTTTCAGTAGGAGAATTGACAGACTTTTGACATTGAATAGGACAACAATGAGAACAATTACAAAATGTTTCGAACGTTTCCACAAAATAAGAACATACATATATACATGCATACGATTAATTTATAATAATCGAAGTTGAAGTGACTTTGCGACACGGATCGATTAAATTTGAACGATCGTAAGCTTTATAAGTTATAACGTTTAGGTTAAGAGACATTTAAGACATAATTTATCAAATTAATTTTTATAATGAAAATGAAAAAAAAGGACAAAAAGAAAAATACATTCTTAGAATAATTGTTATAATAATCGAAAAATACGATATTAATTTTCATCTCACGAAATTTCATCGTAAGTACCTATAGATCGCGGTTTTTCCACGTCTTAAAAGTTTCATCTTTCGTGGAAGTTTGTGAAAAAGAATCAACGTCTCGCGCCGGAGGCAAAATTCTCTTCGAAAGGGTGGAGTACGTTGACCGGTAGCTTCTATCGTTATTACGCCATGGTACGTCATTAGCAAACTTCTGCTAGAAACTATTTCCGCGATCGCGTTCGCTGAAGTCATACTTGTAAAGATCACGTACGACCTTGCAACTTGCAAATATAGCTACATCTTAAGGTCTTCCGATGACATCGAAATGAGAAATAATAAAAAGCATATAGAAATAAGTACGTTTATTATACTTCTATTTCTTCTCTCTCTCTCTCTCTCTCTCTCTCTCTTTCTCTCTCTCGCTCTCTCGCTCTCTCTCTCTCTCTCTCTCTCTCTCTCTCTCTCTCTCTCTCTCTCTCTCTCTCTCTCTCACTCACTCTGTCCCTCTCCTCTCTCTATCTATCTATCGAAATTTCTCAAAAACAAAATTATCTACTTTCAAATAAGCATAGAAATAAAAATTCCTACGCTTCTACAAAAATTTGAAAGCAAGAGTCTCAAGTTGAAAACTCGTTTTAATTTGAAAGAAAGAGAAAGACGAGGAAGTCTGGCATTGCCAATGCTTTCAAGATCGATGAGAAAGAAAGATAGATAGAGAGAGAGAGAGAGAGAGAGAGAGAGAGAGTCACGACGGCCTATCCCTCGCATTTTATCGAACTACCACGATACGTCGCACGTAATGCTCTTGCGAGCGACACGAAAACGAGAGAGTCGGGAAATAGGCGCGCTAAGCGCGTGCGACGAGGATGGCACGAGTCTCGCCAACGCGAATACGACGCACCCAGTAGACGCTACGCACGCGAGCACGCGCGCGCGTGGTTTTCACATATATAACATTTCCGCTGATATTTGTAAAGGGAAGAAAATTCAAAAAATGTTCGGATGTTTTTGCGAATAAATAAGAGGGTAGTAAGTCTCATAAAAATTCGTTAGCTCACCTTTATCTGCGACAGGCAACTGTTGGTTCGCCGTTGGACGAAGAGGACGACGGATGGCGATGAGGACGAAAGAAACGATGGGACGAAGACGACGATGACGATGACGTCGATGTAGACTTTAAAAGCTGAATTCTTGTCGTTCGTGAATATTTGTTCTCTCTCTTTTTTTTTCAGTCTTTCTCACGAGACGAGCTCGGCTATATCTCTTCCTCTCCTTCTCCGTCACCGGTGTTTTTCATCGGTGATTATTTTTCTCTTTCTCTCTCTCTCGCGCGCGCATACTTTCGGAGAAAGGAAAGTTAAGATCGAGAAGGGTAAAGGAAGGTACGAAGAGGAAGAAAATGAAGAATAAAGAAAAGAGAGAAAAGAGAGAGAGAGAAAGAGAGAGAGAGAGAGAGAGAGAGAGAGAGTGGAGAGTTAAGAGAAAGAGAAGAGCAAGAGAAAGATAGAAAAAAGAGAAAGAAAGAAGAGAGAAAGAGAGAGAAAGATGTGAAAGAGTTCGCGTGCGGTCTCTCTCTCGCGTGTAGAAAAGTTACTTGTCTAGAGACCGTACGTGTCTTTAAGTGTTGTCCTTTTCTCTTTGTCCGCGTATGTCTTCGAGTAAATATAAGTTTCGTATTCAGCCGTGTATCTCTAACTGCGAAACGTCTATCTTTTCCGTATATGCAAGAAGTCTATGCGTTTCTCTCTTTCTCTCTCGATTTCGTGCGCCCTGCGTACCAGAGATCGAAGTCTCGTGGCAAACGGTCGTGGACTGAGTGAACCCGAGTTCAGACTAAGCGGCGGAGTTGCCGTGCCGGCGACCATGGCGCCACGCAACGGGGGGCGAGCGAGTTACACGCCATCGATCCATCGAAGGTGGTATGGGGCTTTCTACGCTGGGCTGACGCTGCCTTTCCTATACACAAAACCAGACGAAGAGTGAGAGGAAGAGAAATTGAGAGAGAAAAAGAAAAAATAGAGAGAAAGAGAGAGAGGGAGAGAGAGAGAGAGAAGAAGAGAGAGAAATAGAGAGAAGGGGAGAGAGAGAGCCTTACATAGGACCAAAGAGAGACAAAGAAAGATCTACGTAAAAAGAGAAGGAATAAGAAAGATAGAGAAAGGAAATGCGAGGAAAGGAGAGGGATTGTTGAGAGGGGCGGCTTTGCTGCTTCCACGGCCAACAGAACGTCGCAGGACCATCAAGGGGTAAGGGGTGCAAACCTCTGCCTTAGAGCGATGTCGGGTCGGAAGAGGGCGGGGCGTTCTCTCCTTGTCTCTTTCTCTTTCTATCTCTCATACGTTCACTCTCGCATACCCCTTTTGCGGATGCATACATTCGTCACTTGGCGTACGGGCGCCAATGTGTCTCTTTTGCCCCCTCCCTCATTCTCGCTCTATCTCTTTCTCCCGATTTTTCTTTCTTCGTTGCCTACCCCCACTCCATTTTCTTTCCTCCTACCTTTCCCTTTTTTCTCCCTTCGACCCTTTTACCTAATTTTAAGCGATACCCGTTCATTGCTGACCCGTTTCTCCATGCATTTAACTCCACAGTGGTGGAATCGTTTGGTTTAGAAATTCGAACGAGCGAAAAGACGTGCCGAAATTCAGATGAGAGAACTTTTTTTCTTACTTTTTCTTATTCTTCTACAATCAGACGGTCGGATAAACGATCGATACCAAATAGCTGACCATTTATAAAGGGAAAAGAAATTTTCCATAAATATGGAAATAAATGTTGGTGAAAATGATGGGAAAAGAACTATACGTAACGTCTTGGAAACTTATTGAAACCTGGATTTCTCAACACGGTTTTCTCGAGCTTACAAGAAGCAAAATTTTTAAAAGGTAGCTCGCACATTCGTCGACAAACTTATTCACGAAAACGCTTTTGCAATTTCTCTTGTTCAAAGAAAAAGAGAAAGAGAGAGAGAGAGAGAGATAGAGGCAAAGCAAAAAATATATGGGTCAGGACGTTAACGAGGTTTTGATAGCATTTGCTAACGCTATTTTATAGCGCTGCGCGCCTTCGAGGAAGAACGACGATTGGTTTTAATGGATTTCGATTCACGTTCATCTCAAAGAACGAAAGGTATCTCATCTATTCATGAGATACTTATCGGTATCTTCCTTTATCACAAGGAAAACGCAATTACTACAAAAGAGACGTGAAAGCGAGACTAATTCTCATATTTTAATAAATATTAAAAGTAAAGCAACGATAAGGACACCAATAAACATGAATAATAATAATAATAATAATAATAATAATAATAAATTTTAAGCAAGATAATCCACGTTCAATTGCACAACATATAATGAATCACAAGTTCTCCGAATTGAATTTGTTCCTACAAATGCCTTGAATAGGCACCTTGGTACCCGAGAAAACAAATAATTATGAGAATAATAATAATAATAATAATAATAATAATAATAATAATAATAATAAATAGAAATTCAAATCGAAGAACATATTTTGTGAAATCAGAAAATAATAATAATAAAAAGAGGAAGAGAAATACGGATTCTAGAAGAAATGAAAGTAAGATAACTATAACAAATTTAAACCTAACAAAGTAAGAGGAAAGTATCGTAGCAAATATAAAAAAACACTTGTATGAACAGAACATGAAGTGTTTATAAAATAATGTAGCAGAAGCTTGTAATTAAAAAGAAATGAAATAGAAGGATTACCAGTGGAAGAGACTAATTTTCGTCTCACATCAATCGATACACGTTACGTTCTACTCTACCTCCCCTTAATTAAAAATCGTAATTTAGCCTTATTACGTGGCTTGTATCTCGTCTTCTTCGGCTAACATCGAAAGCAAATTTTCACACGAATACCTTCTAAAATTTACTTCGTCGCCGTTTCTATGGCCATCGAACGATCTTGTCTCTCTCCCTTTCATCGTACGAATAAATTTATATCAAATCGATTGAAATACGTGGAAATGCTTCAATATAAATTTTACATCCTCCTCTCACGACATGAAAAAAGATAAAAAGGGAGAAGCTTTGTATCCTCTAAAACAACTCCTCGTCCAAATGTCCTACAGAAAAGTCATTAAATTTGTAAGGGTCGCTTAATTTTTTAAATAGAAAGTACAAAGTTCGACGATTAAATCTCGACGACGAAAGAGCGATAAAATCTTTTCTGTCGTTCAGCTTTGAATTAAATAATGGATGATATATATTTTACAATATGTCTTCTACCCTATTTCTTTACGGGAAAGAAATTAAAATTCATGTGTGTTACTCGAACGGTTTGATGTATCGTTCGATCGAATGAAACATTTGTCATCGTAGATTTGATTTATTTTCTCTTTATCGAGTTAAAGCAAATTAATTTAAGGGACGCGATCAATAAAATCAAGTATGCGCAACACCCTACGATCATAATAGGATACACTTTAGTTTAGGAAATATTTTAGGATTTATCTTAGATTCGTGTACGTGCTGTCGTACCAAAACTTCCTCCTATTCCATTCTTGCAACATTCGACGAAGATCGGATCAGATATGATGAAAGTCAGATTTGTGTCAGCTGCTACCTCCTAACCGGGCTACCGTAATTCAACAACTCCGATACATTCTCGATCGAATCTCCGTTCAGTCCACCGGTCACTGCTGATTCGTACAATTCGATGGTTCCATTCCAAAAGACGCAAGTTGAGCACGCGTATAACCTTCTTAGTTTCAACCTTCCTTTCTCTCTCTCTCTCTCTCTCTCTCTCTCTCTCTCTCTCTCTCTCTCTCTGTCTGTTTCTCTCACTCTTTCTCTTTACCTGTATCTATCTATCTATCTATCTTTTAAAAGCAATCTACTTTTCTTCTACTTATCTTGTTATCACTCGCAATAAACTTTATTTATTTTATTTTATCTTAAGACATTAGGAATTAATAACGAGATATCTTTTTATTTCTTATTTATCAATCAATAGTACATACAATTATGATAGAAATAAAACAAACAATATTCATTTCAACTGCTTTTCAACCAAAATATTGGTTACATATATAGGTTAATTGATGTTTTCTTCTTTTTTTTATTGTAATAAGTATTGGTAATTATCGTTAACAAATTATTAAAGAAATAATTAAAAAATGTTTGACACAAAAAAATAGTTGTTTACTAAATACAGTTAGCAATAAAATTAATGAATAAATCTCCCAGAAGTCGAATATTTCGTTATATCGTTCTACTTTCACCACAGTGAGCATAATGAAATTATAGCAAAACATGCAAAGGAAAGAATAATTTTTAAGTGATGAGTAAATAAAATAAAAATTCAAGAAGACATAAGGAATATTACGTTTCAGAGAACAGAATGAAATTTTCGATCTCGTGCATTTGCAATTGACTGCATAAAATACAGAAAAGAGAAAATAAAACATTATACTTTATCTCACTTTATAATTCATATTTCAGTGTTGACCATTATGATATCTAGCCAATACCCGACATTACCATCGAAATTTTACGAGCGTCAAGGGCCATTTTCCCGAATCAAAAGATCATGTCGGACTCGTAGACCGCAACTAATATAGGTCGATCTCGTTCCTCGCGTCGATGAATCACGGTAGTCTTTTCGGTAAAACGATCATCCCTACTTTTCCACGGTTAACAGTGGGAGTGAAAGGTGATCCATTTGGATTTAAACAAAGGTCAATCAATAAGAGGTCATGCGTTAAGAATTTATTATGAACTTAGAATAATCTGAAAGTTTTAGATAAATTTAGATGAGTTTGATCATATATCTCGTTTCTTATTAACGCTCTATAACGTCATTATTATAAAATCACATAATTAGATATATATTTCTATTTTTTTAAGTGTTATTTCATTTGTTTCGTAATGAAATTAATTTATAGTTTATTTCACGTAGAAAATTAATTTTTGTTAATTACAAGTTATGCTTCGCATAGAGTATACTAATATAATATATAGATACAGTTTTATAAGTTATGTATATATATATATATATATATATATATATATATATATATATATATATATATATATATTATATAATATTCGTATTAATGTAAAGTACAGAGAATAAGTTTTACACATCATATAATTTTTTTTTAATAGAAAAAAAGAAATTGGATTACAGAAGACAAATTAATCCGTTAATTTTATTTTTATCGCCTTAACTATTCGTTCGAAATTTTTTCAAAGAAGAACGTATAATAAAAAATTATTTTCATCCTTTTTAAAACTAGCTTTGAATTCCTATCTAAGACGTCTAAGATGATAAAGGAAGACGCTAGCTAGTCTAATCTCCTCTCCAATTCCAGGAAAAGGTGCAGAGAGAGTGGTCCGAAGGACTGCACGCATGTCAGAAACAACTGGCCCTTTGCACGATTCCGTAAACGACATCAGTGAACATCTCTAGCGATCCGTTTCGAAGAACGGAAATTATGTAATTTCCTTGCATTCTCCGTGCATCGGCAAGCTTTGTGAGAGACCACTCGCAGCGCGAACATTCAGCTTCAAATTCCTAATCGAATCAATAATTACGGGAATTTCTCAGCAAGAAAGAGCTGGAGAGTGAGAGATATCTCGCCATTGACACCTGCCGTTCTCCATCTCACTATTGTGCAGTCAAACGTTTCCGGTCTTTCTCTCTAGTCATACAACTCACCGGAAATACGTAACAGCGAACGAGAGAGAAAGATGGAGAAAGAGAGAGAGAGAGACAAAGGGACACATACGAGTATTACAAGTTACCTACGTACATGCTAATTCGAGACGAACTTCATTATTTGTCTCACGTTCTCAGTAGATTATTCTTTTCCATTTCACCTACATTATAATCTCGTTGTGAATGACGTCAATTGTGAAGCTTGTTTCACGCAAATCGATACTTTCGTCTGATTCGCCTCGTAATTTTTTGTCAAAATGAATATCTTACAATTTGAAGAATGAATGAAATACCATTACTAGTTCTCCGTATTTTTCTTTCTTTTTTCTTCTCGAATATGTTTCAAAAGAAAAGAAAATGATAAAGAATTTTCTCAAATCGTATCTGTGTGCATTCATGTACGGCTTGAAGAAGTTTACGGATTCTTAGAACATGTTCGCTTACTCACACTTGCATTTATACTCCTCGAGGCTTCTCGTTGGCTTCAGGAAGGTAGTAGACGTCGCGTCGCCGAGAAGGCCGAAGTGGAGATTCGTGTAAGCGACGTATTATGGTGCCTAAAGTTATGTATATGCCATGATAAGAATATCAATAACCGAAAAAGTCGCTTGCATTTAGGGCCATGTAGCATAAAACGCCATAGTTATTAATATTGCCTCTCGTTATTCCTGATCCGAAATTCATGTCGATGTCGTTCCATTCTCTTTAATTATTTCGACCAATAAAAGAAAATTATTTATTCAGCTTAGCCCGATTGTTTCTTACTCCTCTCCCTGTTCGAAACGAAATAACACTACAGACGGTAAATAATACATGTAATATAGATCGCAGAAAACCAAATGGTAAATAAAAAAAAGTACAATTCGTATATTTAATCAACGAACTTGTTAAATTCTATAAGCCGAGATAAATTACGTTGAGGTTATTCCTTGTTAGTCAGTAGCAATGAGGAAGCACGATACCAATGATAACGAAGACAGTTAGAGAGAGAGAGAGAGAGAGAGAGAGAGAGAGAGAGAGAGAGAGAGAGAGAGAGAATGCAAAAGGTTTGAAATCTAGAGAGAAAGAGAGACACAGCTTCTCATCATTCTATCTCTATCTCTCTCTCTTTCTCTCTCCCTCCCTCTCGCACACACACAATCTTTCAGTAAATTGCTCGAAACGAGTTCCGCTTTATAAACGAATGAACGAGTGAGCGACAGCATCCAACGTTTTAGCCGCAATAAAGTTTACGCTACGTGCGATTAAAATGACGAAGTTCTTTACGACGTGACGTCGTCGTAGCTCTTGCTACTCGGAACGGTTTTTCCTGCTGCCAATCAATAGGGAATGTTCCTATGCTCTTGATGGATAATCCTCGACGCGACATTATGGTCGGTCAGAAAACAGCATCCTAATATAAATCGATTGAAGATATGTATATACATATGTAGAGGAAGTGTTCAGGAAAGTTTCTGGATAAATACGAGAATGTTGTCTGAATGTTTATAGGTATATGTATTTATCTCTACAAGTCCTTGCAAAAAAGTTTTTAGAGAGATATGTATGGTACTTAACAAAACAAATAGAAAACTTCCAAAGAGAACGTGAGATACGGATAATACTCCATTCCTCTCGTGTAACATAACGTTTTACTATCGTTAAGATGAAACTTCAGATTTCTGTCTTTCTATGTATTTATATATATATATATATATATATATATATATATATATATATATATATGTGTATGTATGTATATATGTATGTATGTGTTTTCATCCTTAAACCGTGGGAACAAACAATAAATGTAAAATGAAATTTTCTATCAAACAGTATCAAAACTTCACCGTGAATATAAATAAACATTACACTTTGCTAAGATTTGTTTTAGACTCCTTTACACACCCTGTATACGTTAACGTCGGAACTAAATTGAAACTAGAGAGATAGATACGAACGGTTGGCAAATGAAGGAGAGAAACGTTTAGATACGTGATCGATGAATACTAGCCGCTTATACACTCTGTGACGTAGAACTCGGCTTAAAATGACTTTGAATTAATCAGAAGGCTAGCGAAGCTCTTGATCGATCGATTTTGATAGAAATAATAATGAAAGTCAATTCTTTCTTTCTTTTATTAAACTTTGAAATTCTAACGATAATATTTCTGTTCTACTCGAAATACTATATACGCACATAAACATGAAAATTTGCATAATGTATACAGGAACGTACTTATTTATTTATTTTACGAAGCTCTCGCTAATCGGCCCCGGCAAAGCAATTTTGAAACAGGGAAATACTTCGCACCTGTAACACGTGACTACCTGGAGGTACGCGCACTGTTCTTGAAAGCTCCGCTGATGTGTAAACCTCGTGTAAGCAAACTGTAAACATCCTTTGACTACCGACTGTGAGGAGTGAAATTCAGCTCCCGTTCAATCCAACCCGTGTGTTTACGATACGAAAGGACGGAATGATGTTCTCTCTCTTTCTCTCTCTCTCACCCTCTCTCTCTCTCTCTCTCTCTCTCTATATATATATATATATATATATATATATATATATATATATACCCTCTGTCTGTCTTTGTCTCTTCTTCTTTTACAAAATCTCTTTTATTATTATTCTTATCATCAATAATACGAAAAACAAGTAATAATTCCTCATGTTAGCACAAACAAGTGTCCAAGTAATTTATTATTCAATATCAAAAGCTCCTTACCGTATCGTCTAACCAAACCTTTCTCGTAGAAGAAACACGATTATTTGATCGGAAAGTTTGGTATGTCTCTTTTTCCCCTCTCTCTCTTTCTCTCTCTCTCTCTCTCTCTTTGATTTCTTAATCGAAGATTATCGTATAATAATTAACGTTTCCTTTGTAATACTACCCATCATTAAAATATCGCTTTTTCTCGAATTTGAAATGAATTTTATGTACATATATATACATATATATACGTACAAGAAGAAGATAGAATGAGGAGTAATAGTAAAGAAAAATCGTATTTCTGAAAATTATGCTAATAACGAGTACATAGAAATGTACAAGTTAGTATTAATTGTTACATAAGATCATTAACACCCGCACTTAGCTACACGTTATAAGACACCGTTCGCACGGGATTGGCTTAATTAAAGTTTAATTACTTCCGATGTGTGCATTCACGAACTCAAAATGGACTCGTTGATCGTGTAACTATTAAGAACTTTTTGAAAAGTTCTCTAAAACTTTTCGAGTGACTCAATTCTAAGATTCTGATTTTCGATATATTCCTGTTTTTAACGAAGATACATGATTTTCATATAAAACGCATTCTCGAGAGATTTACGAAGCAAGTATCTGTTCGTACTAGCAGTCGAGATTTATGTAACTAACGACCTCCTACGTTTATTAACTTTTACAGATGATAAAGTCTAGGCAATATTTCACTTCTTGAATTTAAAGTTAAGCAAATATGAGCTTATTTCTTGCTTAAAAGAAAAAGGAGTGAGAAAACGAACGTCGGATAGGAAAAAGTAGAAATGGTCGATCTTCAATGAAGTGATTACAACGACCTCCATCAGAGGGCTCGATCACTCTAGGGAAGAGAGTAGATAAGTAAGAGATCTGTTAATACCGATAAGAAAAAAATCTCTCTGTCGAGACAAGGAAACAATTATCCTTAGTTTTAGAGAGGAAAGTTATAGCTGATGATGATATTGGTAAGATTATTATGTAGAAAAAAAAAAAGAAAGAAAAAAAATTGAAACATAAATAGACATTATGTCGATTTTTATCGATTCTTCTACGACACAACCTATCTTTTTTACAAACAATGTAAGTAGATAGATGAAGACAATGGACTAGTGATTATTTCATCTCCAAGGATACGACAATTATCGATTTAATAAACAATTGCATTGATGATTCTATCCGTGCCCTTTCGTGATCGATTCGTAACGATGCAATAATTAATAATATATTGATAATTACGAAACAACTTGACGAGAAACATGTTTTTAAAAGATTTCTTGGAAACTATCCGCATTGATCAAGTCAGTTTCAGAAGATATAAGCGGATTAAATGGGAAAATATAGTTAATGGTGTCATGTTCGACAATAATCCCTAAAAGCAACATTAATGACAGGCTTACAATATTGTATACATCGTCACAGGTATGTGCATTGGTTCTACGAATGAAATATCGTAAATGACGATATAAAAAGACAGAAAGAGAGAGAGAAAGAGAAAGAGAGAACGAACAAGAAAAAAGTTCATCGACATCATAAAATATCTTCGGATACTAATCGTAATACCAAATCAATGTCAAACGCAGGATCGATCAGAGAAAAAAAAGAAGAGTGAAAGTAAACAAGTTCCACTAACTTCTTGCATAAAACTTTTCTATCGGTTCGATAAAATAAATCAAAAAAAGAATAAATAAAAATTTATAAAGAAAAAAGTATTGCCTATAG
>OU426996.1:2395321-2405180 GCA_911387935.1 Dolichovespula saxonica | reverse complement strand
TCGTTTGAAGTCGATTCTTCGGAAGGAAAGGAATCCTTATTCGTGGCCAAGATCGAGGAAAAGAGAAGGTCCTTTCTCTTACTTTGCTGAAATTCTAACGAAAAATCTGATTGTCTCCTTGCTTTATCTCTTTTTACGAAAAGTTTCTTTATAAAAAACGACGTTACATATACAGTATCTTCTATTTCAAGTACTGCATTCAATTATTTTCTGAACTATAGATCGTTTCGAATTATGTTTCAAATAAAACTTTCATCTTGTTTCGGATGGATACGTCTTATGGTGATCGGAAATCTTCACTAGATAGACGTACTTCCTAGATTTCAAGATGAACTTCGTTCTTTTATACGGAACCGTATATTTTTATTTAGATAGGCCTGTACCCCATTCCAAGATGAAATCATTGACCATAACACTTTGGTGTATTGATCATAACAGTTTTGGTAGTGTAAGTTCAAGTAAAAAAACGAAAATTATCTTGAAATTTTTGAAGAGAAGATTCGTGAACACTATAAAATGTCCCATCCCTCCCCCCTTCCTACCTCTAACCACGAAACAGGGAAAGTTTTATTTGAAACATCTTTGAAAACAAGCTATAGTTTGGGAAATAATTGCATGTGAAACTTCAAATAGAATACCCTATATAGGTATATATCTAAAAATAACATTTTATCGCGAAATATAAATATATAATCTAATTATGGTAAATACAATATTTTTCAATCATAACTTTTTAAATTGTATTTAATTTTGCATAATTATTGTATTGATTTATAAATAGTTTCCGTATTATGATAATTAACTTCTTACTTATAACAGACACTTATTTATTAATCAATTCAATATTATTGCATCACTCTTCGTTCTTACGACTCACCTGATATACTTATTATTCGGAAAAAATGTCGATTGGATAACTAAAGACAGAAACGACGTGCTTTTAATCCAAACAACGAAACAAATTTAAGGGAATTCTCTTCACATACGTTTTCAAGGTTTACGCCGTGAATCCTCATAGTCGCAATTTTTATCCAATTTTGATAATCAAGATAAACATTCGAAAAATAAATATATTCTACGTGAGATTATTTTTTTCGATCTTGATAACAGGTTTTTACTTGCGTGAAAATTATTCTTGAAAATTAACTCTTTTTAAACGTGATTTTTACTAAAAAGAAAAAACATTTTTCAAAAATTCGAAACGATAATCTCGTGTAAAAATCCATTATCTTTCGAATGAGGTATTAATCATCAAACTCAGGTAAAAATTGTGACTATAATAATTCATAGCATAAATTCTTACAAATACATAAGAGGAGAAGAATAAGTTACCATTACGTGGAAAGGCAAAAGAGCGCATCGCATAGAGACGCTCGGGAAGATTTAAGAGCGAATACTTTTTATATGCTCCTACAAAGATATACATATGTACATATATACAAACACACATACGTACGTATGTACGTTCATTTGAGCAAGTTATCGTTTTGTATTATACCATCGACCTATAAAAACACTCGACATTATAGACATAATAACAACGTTGGCCGAACGAAAGCAAAAGGAGAAATTAATGACTCAATGGAATTTTTTCGAGATTAACTATTTTCTTTCTCTTTTCTTTTTCCTTTTTCCTGCCTTTTTTTTACATTTTCCTTACGTTTAAATGAACAATTGTGACCCAATTTTTATAGTCAGGTGGTCGCTTCACTTTCCTCATTTATATCGGGTAATCACGAATATAATTTCCTACTCCTATCTCTCTCTCTCTCTCTCTCTCTCTCTCTCTCTCTCTCTCTTTCCTCTCTCTCTATTTCTCTTTCTTTTTTCTTTCTCTATCTCTTTCTCTCTATTTCTATCTCTATTCATCTACCTATACTTTTATCTATTTATCTCTCTCATTCTTTCGCGAACGAGCGAGCAAGGGAACGATCCATTAGCCCGACCTTTTTCAAATTGGTCCACCAGAATATGGGCTCATCGGTGCGTCATGCGCCAAATTGCACCGTGCAGAATTGCACCGTAATATCGGTTGAAGAAAGAAGAGAAAAAAAAAGAGGATGCTTTGTCGCTCGTTGAGAGATACGTTAAAACGTACGAGGACAGCTATTTTCTACAAGTCTCATTTTCCTTTTCTTTTTTCCGATTATTTCTCTCTCTCTCTCTCTCTCTCTCTCTCTCTCTCTCTTTCTCTCTCTCTCTTTATTTCTATATCTCCTTTTTTCCCTTCTTCTTCGTTCCGTAGAAAAGCATAAAATCAAGAAAGTTTTACTTGCATAGCGAACACGCGGTTTGACCTTATCCACCAGCCTACTCGTAGATTATGTAAACATGGAAAAAGTTCATGAGCCGATATCTACGTGCGTGCCGAGGATTCGTAACGAAATATCGCTTCCTTTTTTTTCTTTCTTTTTTTGTATGCCGTACACCGGATAGAAAGAAGTGTTCCCGTCGTTCGAGCTGCTTCATTAGCATATCGAAACTCTCTCGAACCTCTCCCTCTCCAAACTGATTCCGGAAGTACTTCTTTTTTTATTTTTCGTTGCTTCGAAAGATCATTCGTTCGACCGGTATTAGTTCCCTTTTTCAGTGGGAATACATTCCTTTCGTATATTTTTTCGATTAACGTTCCTCTTTCTCTAGTAAAAAAGATGATAACTATTTCTTTGTGACTTTTTGTTTCGATAATATTGGCTACATTACAAATATTTTATTGGTTACATTACTACAGAAAACAAGTAATCTTTTTTATGGCAAACTTTTATTTTGCTATGGTACTGTTTCTAATAAACGATTTCATTAGTATTAACTTAGTGTGTGTGTGTGTATGTATCTCTCTCTCTCTCTCTCTCTCTCTCTCTCTCTCTGTGTGTGTGTGTGTGTGTGTGTGTGTATGTTATTACATGAATATTAAAAGCAAAAATGTTATACCTCCCAATTCTTTATTTTACAATTCGTTAATTTATCCAAAATATCCTGTTTCCATTCGTATCATTTATTTAACATTTATTTTTAATCGAAGTAAATTTCACGCATACATGTTCACCGATTGGAAATCTCGTCGATAAAAAAAAGAAAAAGAAAACAGAAATAAATAGAAAATTATAGAATTTCGATCCGTTGCGATCTGCTGCAGAAAAAAGAATAAATCTCAATATAACTCGTTTAAATAATATACCACAGATTTTTGTTCTATACGATAAATTACCTACACAATCTCCAAGTAAATAGTTGAAAAGGGGAGAGATTGAGTGGTAGTGGGTCATGGTAATTACTCGAACTATCGCGTTAAATCCTTTTCTCTTCTTTCTACAAATCGCTATTATGAATATTACTGTCTCTTTCAAGCTCGTTTGCTCTAGGCGAACGACCGACTTTTATATTTTTCAGATGGAACTATCATTCCACGATGTCCTGTATTATTCGTCTCGTGATCCGACTGGAAAATGTCAGACTCGAAATATTCACGGTGAAGTTGGTAATGACGACGGTTCTATCTCCTTATTGCTTATTATTTCAACATCGTCCGTACTTGACTCTCTAAAAAGGGAAAGAGAGATAAAGAAAGAAAGAGAGGTAGGTAGTAACATTATCGAACCACTTAACCAATCGTAATAATACCGTACCGATCCCATCTCGAACGAGGAAACCTCGAAGTCTTTTTGTTAATACCACGGAAACGAGTCTTCGAAAGTAAATATTTTTTCACCAATCAGTAAAAGTAGTTCTCTCTTTTCTCAAATATTCAAGGATACTTTAAATTCTTTGCAATCGTCCTTGCATTTTCATAATACGTAAAGGCTACGGGAAAATACGTATGTACGTTGTTACGATTTTTTTACGTTTTATTAAAAGAAGAGTTAAAAGCATGCGACCATGTCGCGTAAAGACGTTCGTTTTCGTCGATTTTCTTCTCGCATCGATGTCATCGTTAAAATAGAGCGAATCATATTGTTCATTTCCTTCACCCTCTCTCTTTCTCTCTCCTTTAACGAGAAAAGAGCAAAAGAGGAAAACTGTGTTACGTTCTCCTAAAGCACATTTGTGCGTGCTTGCTCAGCGAGCAACAACGGCAGCAGCAATAGTAACAACTACGATGCATCCACGGATTCCATGCGTTTACTGGAGCAACGAACTAAGCGAGCCGTGTAAACTCTTCTTCTCGGCCTTTTCCCAGAGAATTCCCACAATGCTCATAAGTGCGTTCTCAAGCAGGAGAACCGAAGGCGAGCCGGCTCGTCGATGCAAAGCTGATTAAAAAAAATCAAGGATAGGCATCTCCTGGCGCCTAGAAAGCGTTCCACGGTCTACGTTCGTGCTAAGAGCTACGAAGTAAAATCTCGAGATTCATGAAGAATTTTCCTTCTTTTTTCTTTTTCTATTTTCTTTTTTCTTTTTTTTTTCTTTCTTTCTTTCTCGCAAAATTTCTAACGGTAATTCGTTACAATTTCGATATGTTCGATATGTTTCAATATATTATGTATCTATGTATATACATAAATACATATATACATAGATTCGCGTGCGCGTATGTATGGGTGTGGGTGTGGGTGTGTGTGTGTGTATCGTTAACTATACCTACGTAATGCGGAAACATGGCGTGGATAATACGAGCGTACGGCTATTAGGTTCATTTACTAGCAGGGTCTACCTACTAGTGGTACTCCCAGCCGCTCGTGGCCTAAAGCTTTTACCGTAATTAATGCTACGAGCTGCTAGACGAAATAATTTGCGATGGCTCGATCGACGAACCCTATGACGGAGACATTAGTATTACCGTGCTTTGGGATCAAGATCGATAAGGTACAGAAGAAAGAGAGAGAAAGAGGGAGAGAAAGAGAGAGAGCGAGAGAGAGAGAAGCGCGAGAAAGGGATCTTACAAGTATCAAAGGGATTCTACTGAATAGAATAATCGCACAAAGATCAAGAACTGATCCATATACTTGAGTCTATTTTGAATTTAATTTATAGAACGACAAAGAACGCAATTTGTCTTACATTAATATTTTATTCTATTATAATTGCATTCTAATTGATGCAACAACAAAGAATGCAACTTATCTTATATTAATATTTTATATTTGTATAATTACAATCATATTTGAAACATTTTGAAAATTTCTTTTGTAACGTTTCAATGATTCAAAATATTATAATAAAATCTAGTTTTTATCAAGGGATATATTTATATTATTATAATAAAATCTAGTTTTTATCAAGGGATATAAGTACTTATAACAATTAATTATTTTGTATCTATAATCTACAAAAAATTATGGAAAATATTAGATGAATCTATCAATTTGTCCGGGACTTAATGTACGTTATTATAATATCAATTTAATATATTAAAATAATCTGCATATGCATATTTTCTTCTTTCTTTTTTTGAATATCTAAGAAATAAAAGGTAAACCTAAGAAAATAATGATAGTTGTAGAATGATAATTGTAAAAACGCTTCGATAACAACAAACAACAGTAAAAAAAAAGAAATTTCTACAGACCGGAATCAACGATGTCGAGTCTTCCAACGAGGCGAGAAGATTATTATAAAAAGAATACTCCTCTAAACCGTTTCCTGTGCGTGGACTCTTGTCGAGAGCGCAAGAATAATCGTTTGCTAGTTGTAGATACGTAAGTCCACGTGTGCGATCGTGCGCGGGTCAAGGAGTTCGAGTGAAAGTATTAAATATCAGTGGCCACCGACTAGATCTTCGATATACGCGCGGACGTTTGCTCTTGCGCTGGATGCACCATTATGACGAGCAACAAGATAGAAATAGAGACGATAAAATAGAGAGAGAGAGAGAGGAAGAGAATGGTACTCCTATCGTCTGGCTACCTTCGACAACTTCCTTTCCTCCGGCATCGAGTTTTCTTTCTTTATAGCCAAACGGTATCCACCAGAGAATTAGAAATTGATGAGATGCTTAGAAGAGTACGATAATAGTAAAAACTTGGTGGGTTCGATCCGTATAGAACAAGCACTTGCTTGTATCATATGTATGTTACACGTTCGTAACAAAAGAATTATAAAAAGATTTAATTCTCAGATAATAATAGTAATGTCTAATAAATCATATAATATATATATATATATATATATATATATATATATATATATATATATAGTCTCCAAATTAATACATTAATACATAAATTAATATATTTTCGAAAGAAAACATTTCCTATTTTTCGGGGAATTGGACATTAAACTTGTTTGAAACTCAAGTAAAAAAACGATTGGAATATATTCAACACTTAAATCTAGGATGATAATAATAACAAAAATATTGTATTAAACATAATAAAACGCAAGTTACTGTTTATAAAATACGTAAGTACTGTTCACTCAGATTGGCGACAAATGAATGCATTTTCGAAGCAATCCATTATTTATTTATATTTTTTCATATTTCAGAGAACTCAACAACGGCAAACTTATTTTAATTTCTAGCAAAACGACCGGAATATTCAATGAATTTAAATAAAATGCCTCAGATACGACCTAAGGAAACCCCGTTCTCACGTACATGGATACATACTTATGTAGAGATTTTCTCGAGGTTGCGCCAGGAGAAGCGACTTTATTACGTAAGATCGCGTCGTTTTTGCAATGTTATACTAACAACGAACGAAAGAACGAACGAATGAACAAACTAACCGATTCGCTTAACGTTTTCCGGGCTGTTTTATTCGGACTATCTGTCACTGACGTTGAACTTTGAAGATGCTCGTTTAATGGGATTACGCGAACGCATCTTCTTCGCATCTGTTTACATAAATATGATCATACGTACTTACTTACTTATGGAAATCTTGCAAAGAACGTTTCATTAAGCTTGATCGTCCAAGGTCAACGAATCTCGCAAAATAATTTTATCCGAGCAATCATATTCATTGTTTCACCTTTCGTCGTGTCAGCGTTCCAGTGAATGCGTCCGTGCATGCTTAAGTATTTTTTTATGCAACGGCATCCATGTTCGCGTATATGAGTACGCGCTTTTATACGTATTTATATGTACATTCTTATAGACGTGAAAAGAGTTAAACAGTTGAACGGACCTTAATACATGCGAATCTTTTTACGAGCATATTGCAAATGTTCCTGTCAATAGTCACGAAGAAATTATGACGATCTTCAATCTGTTGATATAAAACAAATCATGTTTTCTTTTGTGTGTGTGTGTGTGTGTGTGTGTGTGTAACACGTTATCGTTTATATGTACATACAACACGATTTAATAGAGCGTTTTTGTGTGTCTACGATATATCTGCTGTCTACAAAATTTATTTACGTTCATAATCCTTATTAAAACATGTTTCTTAATTACTGAAATTCGATAGAAACGTTCATTGTCTCAAGCGTGTACTTCTATGCAGCAAGATGAGAAGCAGTATCAAGTTGGCTGAACTACGCGTGAACTATCCGAACTCTCCATGGAGTAAATCAAGCTTTTCTTGAAACTTAACCGGCATGAGAGAGAGAGAGAGAGAGAGAGAGAGAGAGAGAGAGAGAGAAAAGGGTTGAGGAAGAGTGTTCGTCGATCGAGAAGTACCCACGAGTTCGTATTTAGTGTATTAGAATGGAATGTTTGACATTCCATTCTAAACGCAACTAACTTGTAAGCACTAGAGATACATACTTTAAATTATACATTATATATATATATATATATATATATATATATATATATATATATATATACATATAAACTTTGTCTAGACAACGAGTAGTTTATCGCATTAAAAAGAGAAAGAAAATGAAGGCATTCTCGGAAGTAACAAAATAACAAGAATTTATTTACATATTTCAAGAGTTAGGGATGAGTAATATCTACTATTTCCATGTCTCGTTCGTGAAATTCCAGAGACGTCCACGCGCTTTTAATTTTTCTACGCTCTCTATAAAATGGGATAGAGATGGAGATATAAAGATATATATATATATATATATATATATATATATATATATATATATGGAGAGAGAGAGAGAGAGAGAGAGAGAAAGAGAGAAAAAAATTGAAAATGTGCGGTTTCTCACGGAGACGCGCGAACTTCGCATCAAAGGCTTCGACCCAGCGCGTTCGTAATGGCAACGCCAGCGAAAGTCCTCCTCCTCTCTGCCGGCCTCGAGACATAGCTATAGCATCGTCATCGCGTCATAATAGTAGTAGTAGGAATAATAGTAGTAGTAGTAGTAGCAGCAACAGTAGTAGTACGAGTAGTAGTAGTAGTAAATATATACTAGAAGCAAGCAAGGATAGATAGGTAAGTATAGATAGTGCTAGTTCGTCGGTGGCGAGTTCTCTACCTACTTCCAAGCACTTTCGCATTATATGTCGCGAAACTCATGAATACACAATCCATACGACGAAGACGACGACGACGATGATGACGACGGACGACGACGACGACGACGACGACGACGAGGCGCAATAACATTAACGCTCCCGTGACTAACGACAGTCTCGTATTACGCGCATAACCGTTACAATGGCTTCTTACGCCATTAAAGCAGGACTGGGGCATTTAAATCGAAAAGGCTCAAAAAAGAAGCGAAATTTTTTAACTACTTCAAAGACTTTCTCGTAGAACGTTCGTTCGAAAGGAAAAGTTGAATGATTAAAGAAAAATATCCGGTGTAGAGAAACGGAAAAGGAAATTGAAAGTAATAGTAAGGTGATTATATGCTTCGAGATCGTTAAAGAATATGTTGCATATGATAATAGATAATTTTAACGTACGTCATTGATAACGTCTTATTTAGATAATCTTCACCTTGCCGTACTGTTTACAAGTTTTCCGACCCATTCAAAGCGCAAATAAATTCTATCCCAGATTTGTTTAAAAAGGAAAACGTTCACCTTCGACCGTCCCCACGGACGTTTCTCACGTACGTCAAAAGTCTATCCAATATTTCCTTGCACGATACCTTCAATTACACGCCTAACATACGTAACGTTCTTTTTCCGTGATCCCGATTTCACTTTCAAATACGGTACTTCGCATACGTAGTACGCTTGTACTTCTGTTCTCGTACGTCGAGATCGATCAACGATTTTTATTTTTTAAAAGAAAGAAAGAAAGAAAAAGGAAACGAAAATAAAAAGACCAAATAACAAATTCGTATATCTCGTCAGATAAAGTAATAAGTACGAAATCCTTGTTGTCTGTTCAGATAGATAGAAACTTTTCCAATCGAAAGAAAATAAGAAGGAGAAGCAGGAAACGTATCGCACGAACGACGATACACGATTATAGTATCTCGAGGTAAAGGAAAAGGCGGTTTGTAGGTTGGACACCTCTTAGTTTCTTCGATAAACAACAAACGGCCCGCATACCAGTCGATCCATGAAAGAATGGGTAGTAGTAACGCTAACCACGAAACAGCAACACCACAATACTCTTTTGATTCCATCTTGGTTGAAGCTGTCTAAGAAAGATGATCATAGTTCTCTTTACCTAGCTTACGAAATGAAGAAGAGAACTTTCAACGCAACTTCTTCTTAGCGAAGGATGATGATAATCATCATCGTCATCGCTAGATATCTCAAGATCGACATATCGATCTCTCTAAAAAAGATCATCATTATAGATTTTTATTGGTAGATCTTCTCGAATATGCCGTTTCATATAACGAAAATAATAATCATAATAATAATAATGATGATGATGATGATGATGATGATGATGATGATGATGATGATGATGATGATGATGATAATAATAATAATAATAATAATAATAATAATAATAATAATAACAACAACAAAACGGAGAAGTCGAGGTACGACATGCCGGCCTCGTTTCCGTTCTCGTAATCGGCACCATAATACCGTAATAATGCGCTTTTG
>OU426996.1:2277821-2390321 GCA_911387935.1 Dolichovespula saxonica | reverse complement strand
TTAGACGATTCACCCACCCATTGTGTGTGTCCTTTCTGTCTCTCTTTCTTTTTTCTCTTTTTTTTGTCCCTCTATCTTTTATCTTTTTGTCCGATTCCTTTTCTTCGCTATTCCTTTCTCCCTCGGGTTTTCGGCGTTCCATTTCATCTCGAGTAATCCTTACAACCCCGTTGTTGTTCTCGCTTTACCCTCTCGGAAACGAAAGAGTCGCTCGAACGCTCCTATTTTCCAACGTCTTTGAACTCTCGATCGATCTAATACCTTCTACCATTGGCTAAAAATGACATAGAGAAATATTTCGAATGCATTTGTGTCCAACTTTGTACTAAGTTTTTACTAACAAATAATTTATTACTAACAAGAATAACAAACAAGTATCTTTCAAGATATTTATCCTTATCGTAAACGTAAATCGATCGATATATCATTCGACAGATCGATCGATCACTGCTTTCATTAACAGAATTCAAAGCACGTGCCCTGTAAAATGTCATTCTGTGTACGCAGAGACACGTGTATCTTTAACGTTGGTATTCGATACAATACAACATGTATACTCAAGGAAGAATGCAATTGATGTTTATGAGAAAGTTAAATCATACCAACGTAATACAGATTTAGTATATATATCAAAATTATAATTATAATTGCATATAACGATTGAAACCATAATTTGTTGATTAATCTATCAAAAATTGAAAGATATATTTCACAATAAATATTCTCAATTTCTCTCTTTCTCTCTCTCTCTCTCTCTCTCTCTCTCTCTCTCTCTCTCTCTCTCTCTCTTTCTTTCTCTCTAACTCTTTACTGTTTGCTTAAACTTTTCACCACATATTAGCACCTCCCACAGCAATTATTACTGAAAAGCCTATCATATACCGACCTCGTTTCCCCCGTTATTGATAATACGATCAATCTGTGAGTAGATTAATTAGTGGAGCGCGTTCTGTAAAGTCGAGTGGAACATTCTATTCATTGATTTATAGGCATTATCTAGGACAATTAGAAACAAGCCTTCTCTAGTATCAATAAGTTTAAATGATCAAATTGAACGTCCCTTTAAATTGAATTATCATTTGACTCTTTGTACTATCATTTGATTTCTATGATCGCTAATCTAATTTTTTCTGCTTTTGATATATCATATATACGTGTACATACACGTATAGTTCGGAAATAATTTTGAAATAAAACTATTTTCTAATGATTAATTTGGTTAATGAAATGAAGTGTTACATCAGAGAGATCATTAAAGAGTTTTAGAAAAAATTATTATTGTCACAACTAGGTTTAATTCATAATACAAAAAATTAACACCCATAAAAATGACAAATTTTAGGTTTCTTCTTTTATAATTATCGAAATAATTATCAGAGAATTATTAACCGAAAGGTACTTTTGGTTATTTATTATTTTTAAATTAAATACACCAACATAAGAACGATTAAAGCAATGTTTTCAAATATTTGTGAAATTGTCTGATATGATAAAAATAGGTCGATTGTTCTACTAATTTGCGGACTGTCGTGTTATAACACTGATACATGTAATCAAACTGTTACTAAACAATGAACAGGATATTAACTAGTAATGTATTAATGATATTAACTTTAATTTGCTGTTTTAAAAATCTATTCAGTATGATATTGTATAAATCTTGGACATTGTTGTATAAAATTAATTAATAATAGCTTCAATTATATATTATAAACCAACTACTTAAATATAAATATAATAAATTTTATATTGTAAATTTAGTAAATACAAATGAAATGGTTGATTATTAGAAAATTATCGCTTAGAAAGAGAAGTCAACATATAACTATTGTGATGACCCACGAATACGTTTTGGAAAAACCATACTCTGTTAGAAATTCAATATCAAAATGTGAAAAGTGTTACAGAAAATAAAATATCAGACCAAAGTTCAGAGTAAATTACAGACACGCGACCAAAAACCATACACAGATATGTATACGCCTAGAATAGTAAAATATTTTCGGTGCTATCTGCAGACAAGCGTCCAGAACGGTAAAAAATACTTGATCTACTGTACAGAGACACGTGTCCGTAAAGAATACGTATAACATATGAAAACAAGAGAATTTAAAAATGATATAAAAATGTACGAACGATATAGCCGTTTATTTCCAAGATCGTAACTATCCTAGCCCGAAGAAAACATCAATCCAATACGTTAGACATATTCGTTAAATGGAAGAAATCATCGGGATTATGTACTTCGAAAGTAAACAACCGATCGACCTTGTCTACGTCTTTTTTATCCAATTATTAAATACCGTCGCTATGAGGAAGCATGCGTATATCCCATACGTTACATCGGTGATTACACGTGACATTTAACGGCACAGGAAGGGAGAAAGAGGGAGATAGAGAAAGAGAAAGAAAAAAATAAAAGATATGCGCCCGTAAATGGCAGCTCGGTTGCTCCGCAAGCATCTAGCCAATTTTCCGCAGTGGATCCGCCTAGAATCGTGCGACGTTTTCTATTTTTTCTCCCCCATCTATCTCTCCCTCTGCCTCTCTCCCTCCCTTCTTCTCTCTCTCTCGCTTTTTATTTCTTTTTCCTTTTTTTTTAAATTCTTTCCTTTCCTTTTCCCGAAGCCGATAGCAAAAGGATGCTTACCAAAGCGTTGTCGTGTTCTTCGATTTATTCGCGATCAAGCGTCAATCTTCCCGATCTCTCGACGTTTCTACGTTCGACGAGGAGTGCCGTAACGGTGCGCCGAACGAGTTACGCGCCTGTTCGAGTACGATCGAATGCAATTTAAATGGATTTCTAAAGCGGATGCGCGCTCATTCGTTCGTTTCCAACGTACGCTATTTCAGCTAAATAACGGAAGGAATGTTAGCACGATTCGTCACTCTTTCTCTCTTGGATATATTGAAAGAGATCAAATACGGATTGGTTACTTAACTGAAAAAATAAATTGATCGAAAATATAGATCATTTTGCCAATAAATATTTCGACAATAATTTATTCCTGAATTGAATTATCCTTATTGAAGTAAAATATACATCGAAATTTATTAATTAAATTAAGAACGTTAATCAACGATCATTATTTCAGAACTAATGAGTATGATCAAAATCAATATTTTCTGAAAATGGTATCTACCGTTGAAAACTAAAAATATATTTGATTGGAAAATCGAGATCTGAAAATGATCGAGTGGTATCTCAATGATACGTTTACTTTAAGAAACTAGTGAATGAATATAGATAGTACAGATATCGATAGTAATGTACTTGTCAATCTAATTATTATTATCGAAGCAGAAGATCCATCGAAATTCATTAATTGATCAATAACATCCTAATGAACAATTATTTTCTTAAATCGAACGTTTGCAATCAAAACCAGTACTCGTTAAAAACGATTCTTTTGATAATTAAAAATTAGTTCAATTGGAAAATTTGGGTCCGCAAGTACTTAAGGTTTTAACGATGAGTTTGTCCTAGATATTACTGAATAGAATCAAAATTATAGATCACTCCATCGACAATTTATCTTGGAATCTACTTATTATTGCCAAATCGAAAGATTCATTGAAATTCATTAATTACTTAAGAACATCCTATCGACTGTTGTTTTTTCAAACCTAACGATTAAAATCCTAATCGTTATACTCACTAAAAACGATATTCCATTGAAAACTAAAAAAAAATATTCAATTGGTTAAAAAAAAAGTTCGAATTTAAATTTGTAAACCGCTCTACAGCGGTTTAGCTCTAAGAAGGGATAACTGACATTCCTTGTCTCCATGATTCTCACCAACACGACCTGTCCTGTATGCCGATTCACTAAATACGGGACAGAGAAACATTCGTGGAAGCCAATTTTGCATGCCCCGACAATATTCGTAACGATCCCTTCTACCTCCGATACTCCTACTTCCCTTTTTAAATTTCCTATATCTCTTACAACTCCAAGCACACGGAAATTAATCTTGGATGCCGTATCAACGCAAAGACGTTTACTACGGATGTCTACCGTTAGCCATCGTCAAGCCATCCAAATGCGATTTATTATTCCAACTAGTCCAATCGATCCAACATATTTATTCATTATATGTAGGTACCTATCTACTCGACCGGTTTTCTTACTTACGGAAAAATACAAACCAATCGTATATCTTTATCTTTTTTTTTCTCTATATTTACTTGTACTTTCCTTATGAACTTCTTTATTCTCTTATAATCATTTCATTGTTTTATCGATATATTATTATCTAATCTTACCTATTATTTTACAATTCGTATTATTTTAATGTTATCTTATTTAAAACTATCTATTACAATAATTCATCTATTTATTGCTAAATTATCGTATACATAGAAAATAAACAAGTAAATTCATCATCAAATATCGTCAAACATACATTGTCTTTGACAATGTAGAAAGTTCATTGTTTCTCTAAGATTAGGATAGAAGAACGATTACTTTGTTAATTAACTAAAGGTAATTAATTTTCTCTACAGAGCTATGCGACGGAGCTTATTATGGAAAGCTGATTGGCAAGCTGTCCGAACTTCACCACGGCGTCAGCGGCGAAGTTTATGCCGTAGACGGAAGGACCCTCTTCATCAAGGACTTTACGTATGACGGAGAAGGACCAGGTTAGTATCATCGATCCTACCTCTCACGCATTATTATGGAACGTTTACTATACGGCAGATAACACATTTCCTTTAAATCTAATCAATTTCGAAATCGGATACGTCGTTATCGAATATAACGTGATTTTAAATTAATTTTGATCGTTATAATTGTCACCATTCTAAGCTGCTTCGATTCAATTTAATCCTACGTTTCGACTGAAAATAATTCTTAATTAACGTACCGTAAATAATTAATCGCTATTGATCGTTATCAATATTCTATAAATCTTTCGCAGAGATGCAAACAACTAATCAACGTTTACTCAACGATATCGTTCTTGTTCATTCAAGCACTTTCGTTCCATTTATCCGTAATCTTTTAATTTATATCTCTAACAAAAAAACTACCTAATGAATGTACGAAATAAATCGAAATAAAAAATATAAATGCTCGATCCGATAAAAATCATCGTTCGACAAAATCATTATAAACATACGTGTAAATAACTTTCACAAAATTATCGTAAACAGAAACAAGAAATAAATATTCTCGTCTTGAAAGTGATCCGTCCGATCGAAAAAGCGGATGCTACCAGAAAAATGAAGAGACTTTCCCCGCTTAAGCTAATCGATTTCTTCTTTCGTGAAACTTTCCCAAAACGACAACGTCAACATAACTGACCGTTGTTAACGATCATTCGTTATGTAGATATTATTTTCAAAAATTTACAAAATATAATACACGTAATTTTTTACAATGAAATATGCTTTATATAATTATAAGTGCTTTTCAATTTCTTCTCGTGCTTTCGTAAAATCGTTCCTTACAAAATCGAAGCCTTATCAGAGCTTGTTTTCGTAAAATAAAATAATCTGGTTTTATTGAAAAAGAAAAAAAAACAACGAAAGATAAAGTTAAGATTGTCTTTTACTTTTATCGAACAGTGAAATCAACTTCCTCTTTGACAGAGAGTAAAATAAAAGCGAAACGAGAACCTGAATACTCTCACTCGTCTCGGGAAGCTCGTAAAATTAAACACAGCGCGTAACGTATCCTTGCGAAATTGTTGGCATCGTCTAGTAGCCCCAATCGACGACGAGTGTCAACTTATAAATAAGAAAATAAATAAGGATGACGATTAGTAATCGATAAAACGCGAACGAATTGATACATTTTTAAAACATTGCCACATTCTTCCTTTCTAGCTGCATTCTTCTATGCCGGAAATACTAAGAGCCCAAATTCTAATGGCTTTAGAGTGCGAGACGAACGTGGAACGTAAGTTAAATAAATAAATATACATAGAGAAAGTATTATTCAAATATATTCGTTCACATAACAATTCTACGTTTCTTCTTTTTTCTTGATCTTATTGTTTAACTTTTACGGCAGGGCAAGCGTGTTAAAGCGATATCGGAGAAAGGACATCACATTGACCTTGCCTGATGGTAAGACCCTGAATAGCATCAAGTGGTTCTCGGTTTGGTGCGACGAATTTGCTGTAAGTAACGAATTTCTTATTATCTTTCTCTTTTTCTCTCTTTCACGTTCGTGACCTTCAGTGTCGTCTACAGTACTTGCACTACTGTCATGAAAACCGGTATCACCTTCTATCAATACAACTTTCACGTTACGTATGTATTTACACACCCATCAAACCGCACATACGAGCGCGCGCGCCCACACACACACATCGTTTGTATGAAATAGAACATTTCTCTATTTTTCTCTATTCCAGTTATAACAATTTGATTTGAAGTAATATTTAGAGCACAACAAATGTAAAAAAGATGAAAAAATTATGGAATAATTTAAGCATTTTTTTGCACTATACTATACATGATACTCTCGCGTTAAAAGTGTAAAAATATGGTTCCTTCGACTCGATCTCGACTCGCACGAGTTGCATAATTAACAGCCCGTAAATTGACATGGCTAAAGTGAAAGAGAACATGCTTTCTCGGCCGTGACTTAGATACCGTTTTTCTTCATCATTTCTTTTTTCTTCTTCCTTTTTTTCTTCTTTCATCTCTTCTCTTTTTTCCTATTTCCTATTTTTTTCTCTCTTCATTTTTTTTGGTTGCACCACTTCTCGTACGTCAACGTGACAGAAAGTGCATTTTCTACGTGCGACCCGCACTATTCTATTATATCGAAGAAATTGAATTAGAGTCGGTGGTCACGAGGACGAAAAAGCTCGAGCTGGAAGCTCAAAATTCGATTAGTTCCTTTTTTCTTCATTCTTTCTCTCTCTCTCTCTCTCTCTCTCTCTCTCTCTCTCTCTCTCTCTCTCGCTCTCTCTTTCTTTCTTTCTCTTTCACTCCCTCGCTTTCTTTCTTTTTCTCTCTTGCTTTTTTCTCGTCCATTCGTGTTTAACGGATCTCAGTTCTTAATTCACGAAAGACAAATTCGTCAATTCGAACAACAACTCCAAAGACTTTGAAAGGAAACAGCGCAGCTCGCGACTGGTGAAAACGTGATATATCGATTTACGTTCTTGCTATTACACGCACGACCGTAAATTTATTCCGAGTAAAACGAACAAGATGTCCATCGTAAATGCATATGTCTATGTGTGTTTTTACGTACGTGTATACGTGGAAAACTAAACGTATAACTCGAGCCAAGCGATAAGCTCGATGGTGACAGAACGGGAACGAAGCTCTTGAATTACCATCTCGATTTACGCGTTATTATTTCACATAGAAGCTCATGAATTTTCTTTAAACACGCGTCTATTATGACGTTAATTGGGTTAAAATGCAAATTTTAATCTTTTCTCTTACTTTTCTTCTTTCTCTTTTTACTTCGTTATTTTCACTACTTCTGAAATTCCGATGTTTCTTCTTCTTAAAATCAAATTATTTGGTAATCCTTTAATGGATTATATTCTTTTTAGAAGTTTTTAGAAAAACATATTGTACCATCTATTAAGGAGCAATAACATCGATTTTATAATTTTAAAATTACTATTTACTAATTACTTAACATTATCATAATATCATAACTATCAAATATTATATTGCACATTGAACTAAATGAAATTTATTAATATATTGTAATTCTGCAATTATGTACGTTTTAATGGTTAATTGTATTCCTCACTTGCATCTTCTCCTTCGAAAGCTAACGTTACTGATATTTTGCCGACACGAAGGTCACTCGGTAATACGTAATTCTTTCCAATTAGAGCATATCTTTGGCTTTTCACCGAAGAAAAGAGAAAATAATCTCTCGAACGAACAATACTTTTTAGGTCAACTTCGGAGACGTAAGGATCCCACGAGGTTTCGACTATCCAAAACCACAGAAATTGGCTGCTCTCAACGGAGTTCACGGAGTCAGTTCAGAGCCCATCGTTATCGTGGATGCTCAGACTCTTCTGATACCAGGATTCAGTTACGACGGGGAGGCACCTGGTAAGCTCACTCATCCCTCCCTTCTTCGTTAGTACAATAGACCATAAAACTCTACGACGAGGTCATCAATAAAAAGTCGAAACTTTCGACCATTTTCGATACAGCTCAGCGCATTTTATCGACCAAGTAATTTAATTTCATACTTTTGCAATAGCTCGAAAAACTTTTCAAGCAGAGAAAGGTGCGGAAGTGTACATTAATCAAGATAATAATGCTATATGGAAACATTTTTTAGCTGCCTCTTTTTTTCTCTGTGTCGTTGAGCCGCAAAACAATGAAAACTTAACGATTTCCATCAATCTTTAATTCCTACTTCCGATAACTTGTAATGTCCTTTTTTGGAAGGAATCAGAAACTATGAAAATTATATAAAATTTTGTTAATAAAATATATAACTTTTTTTTTAAATTACTCACGATCACTTCAACATAGTCGGATCTTTAGTGATCATGCTACTTAAGTTAATTGGACATAAAATAACGATATTTTACATCATGATTTAAATTTCATTCAGAATTTTGACGCATATTATTAATTTTTGAACTTTTTTAATTTCATTTAAATTATTCCAACATTCTTTGTCGGATCGAATATTAAGTTTTAATTTTATATCAATTAATGTAGAATTTTATCGACATTTTATCAAGAGATATTTAATAGACATTGCCTCGTTACAAAGTAAGCATAATTTAATTAATTATTTGATATGTTATATGAATAACCTAGTGAGAACGCATTAAGCTTTCTCTTTTGTTCTTAGTTAAAAAATTTTCCTCAAATATAACTTTTTACTCTGCGTAAATTAATTTTAGGGCTATTCATCAAAATACAATGAGGTCAAATTACAATTAGTAACATTGTCGTTTTTCTTTCTCAACATGACGATTTGATGATTGATGATTGTTTTTTTTTTACACTGTCGAGGGCATAAACGTATTTCAATTATTGTTACAATATATGTGAAAAAAATGGAATAAAACTTTTTCAACACTTTTATAATTTAGATGCAAAATTCTGGGTGGGTGCCGGACCATCGCCATCGCCTCAAGGAATTCGAGTCCCTGATGAAAATGGAAAGGAACAACCTTTACGACGTTATGATCGCAAAACCATTGTCCTAACCTTACCTGGAGATCTGACAGTCCATCAGATTGGCCACTTTGGCGTATGGTGCGAGGCCTTCACCGTAGACTTTGGGCACATACAAATTCCACAGGGTCTCAACGTTCCACCTTCACTTAAGATGCTTGGCGTATCACCGCAGGTAAGTCCATAACAACAAAACGCTCTGTAACACGCTATTACGCTGTGCCTGAAGAGGGCTGCTTCTCCTTCCTCTTCTTTTTTTTCTTATTTTTCCCCTAGCTGAAAAAAATGCTCTTTCGTCTTCTGCGTTTATGCATTTTCTTCTTCTGAACGGATAGAACTTTTCATCCTAATTCGACCGGCTATTTGGTGGTTCACTTTTTTATTAATCTCATTATCTTTTACATTGTCTTGCATTTCTTCTCTTAATCAAAAAAAATCTAAGAACAATTTTTCTTCTCCTGAATTCAGCAAAACACTTTACATCTTAATACGATCAGCTTTTTCGTTTATCTTCTTATTTGTTCCATTTTCTTATTTGTTTCATTTTCTTATTCTTTTTATTTATTTGAAGAGAAATTGAGAACGATTTCTTAATATAAAAAAAAAAATGCATACACATTTTCTTCTACTGAATGGGAAGAACTTTTCATCCTGATGTGATCAACCATTTTGGAATACTTTTTTGTTTATTTCTCCGTTTTATCTCTGTCCTTTTCTTCTCGTCCTTCCTATTTTATTCGAAAAGAATCGAAAAACAATATTTCTCTTCTTCTTTATAGAACGAACATATCATCTTATTTTGTTGTTCACTTTTTTGTTTGTCTCATTGTTTTCTTCCTTCTTTTACTTGAAGAAAATCGAACGACAATTTCTCAAAAATATACAAAAATAAAAACATAAATAAAACCAAAGACAATACAATTTTGCAAACGACCAGTCAACCTTCGATAAGCTTTTCACGATAATCTCGCAACAAAGATAAATAATAATCGTGTGCATACACCTGACAGTGTAGTATAGGTACAACGTGAAACGAGGTATACACGTTATCGTGCACTCGCAAGAACGCGCTTTTATGTTCGTCGAGTGCAAATGGGAAGAACGATAAAAGACGAACGGTGAGAAACGAAACCAACCGCGAAGTATCTGTTCTCGCGACGATACGTTTTCGGCATGCCAAGAAGAAAAATCGTCGAACGTGCCCTCGATCGCTTCTCCTATCGATTTTTGTCTAACGTTCCAACTCATGAAAGACTTCTTTCATTCTATTCGATTCGTTGCAAACCGTATGTCTTGTTCCAAAAAAAATTTTTATCAGCTTGGAACAATAGGAAAGCGCGATTGTTCGTTTCTTTTTTTTTTTTATCCATCTATCGTATTAGAAGATTTTCCGTGTCCGTCGAACCATGTAAGAAAACAAGATTTTTTTTGGCTACACCAAATCGACTTGCACTCTCATATGCTTGTACATATATACATGTGTATATGTATTTGGCCATGTGCAAAACGTGCTTTTCAAGAGCAGTCAATACGGGTCTCCGCGTATTGTTCCATCGCGAATCTGTCTTTATCAATATTTGAGAGAGAATACCTGGCACTCACCGACTGCAGACCGACTGCAAACTCACCGTTCAGACGACAATGTACTCGTGCTTTGCGGTTTTTCCTTGAGAAATTACGAATCGCGAATTCTTCTCACTCACACATTTTCTTTCTCTTTCTCTCTCTTTCTCTCTGTCTATCTGTCTCTCTTTCTCTGTCTCTCTCTCTCTCTCTCTCTCTCTCTCTCTATATATATATATATATATATATATATATATATATATATATATATATATATATATATATATATATACATATATATATATATATATATATATACATATATATATATATATATATATATATATATATACATATATAGATATATAGAGATGATCTATATATATTCATCTTCACCTTCTTCATCTTCCCTTCTTCATGTACCGTTGACATGTTAGAAAATGTTTGAAAGATAGTCAGAAATCCAGAAAGAGCTGTATCATACTGTTGATCGTTTCATCTTCAATATTATGTCTGTAATATCACACGTACACGACGACTTCAAAGTCGCCAGCTTTCCCGCTTGAGACCATGTCAGCGTCTCCATTATACGAAGACACGATCTTAACATCGTAACCCATAAAATTGCCTTCAATGCTTCTGATGCTGCAAAATTAAAAAAAAAAAAAAAAATAAAAAAACAGAAAAATTACAAAAAAAAAGAAAAGAAAAAAATAAGCAATAAACATGTAATTAACAATTGACAGTGAATAGAACGTGTGTGCTTGTCCTTGAAAGATAAAATGGATCTGATAGAACTGAGATATAACGAGTGTGTCAGAATGAGAAAAGAAAGAGAGAGAGAGAGAAAGAGAGATAAAAATAATAGCACGTGTGTTGCTAACAAAAGACTCTGTCTCTGTCCTTGTGTATTGCAGAATGTAAATCGCGGAGGGCAGGGACAGACGGGAGTACTTGATCTACAAAATCTCCAAGATTCCATCTCTTCTTCGATCTTCTCTCCGGCAACGTCCTCTTCGTCTTCGACACTCTCGGCTACGTACACACCCTCGTTGGTAGCTCAACAACAACAACAACAACATTATCACCAACGCCCAACGACATATCGACCAATTCTTCGTCGCGATGATCAAGTACAAGTGGTCCAGGCGGTCGATTATCGCATTCCCAAGAGTCTTCAGGTCCCGGAAACTCTTCCACGTCAACAACATCCGATCCAACCTGCTTCCTTTCAGTATCACGAGGACATTGCGAATTTAGGCCGATTGAGACAGCTGGCAAACGTGCAAACGTCCGAAGACTCTAGTTATCAACATTATCGTCATCAGGATGGAGGATCCTCCTCGTCATCTACTCCCTCTTCTTCTTCTTCTTCTTCTTTCTCCTCATCTCCAAGTTCCGGTTCTCTCAGACAACAATCAGTACGAGCACGAACTCGCACGCAACAACCGGATCCCCAGCAAAATTCTTATTCCAGACTGTTGCGATATCAAGGAGACCGTAGGGTTGATTCCTTTGTTCGTTATTAACGAATTTACGAATCTCTCGATGGATCGACGTTCAACCATCCTCTCGATTTCTTTCTCGTTACTTAAACGTTCAAAAATTATTTGTCTCGCTCCAATCTTGTTTCTTTTTCGTTCGGCTCATAAGATAGAAATGTTTATTTAAGAAAAAAAAAAAAATAGAATAAATTAAATTTCATAAAAAGATTCTATGAAATCTAGCTGCGTCGATATATTTTGCAGCCATGTTACGTCTCAGAATTTCGAATTACCTGAGGGAAATAATACCAATCACGCGTGACAATCGTCGAGATAGATAGATCGATCCATTTTATACTTTCGAAATCAACGTTCTCTCTCGATGGTTCTCCTCTTTTTCTCCCACTCTGTCTCTCTCTCTCTTTCTCTTTCTCTTTCTCTCTCTCTGTCGTCTCTTCAAAATTGATGCATGACTAAGTTGAAGCAAAGAAACTTTCTATTCTATTCTCGACAGTTCTTCCTCAAAGTCTGTTTAAACTACGTAACTTCGCTGTTTCGTACCTTACGTAGCTGACGATCATGGGCACATTTTGCACACACGCACGAAAAATATAAAAATATCGAATTAATTAGTTTTTCGAAGGAAAGTAAATGAACTCTGAGGGAAAGTGAACGACTGTATCATTTTGATTAAGCTTACTAATGAGCAAACAGGCAAACATCGAAGTAACGTGATCACTATCTTTCTTCCCATATACATTCGTGTTCTAATCTCTTCTAATACCTACTAATGATGTCGTTAATTACTAAACGGTAAAGACCAGATATCCAGCGAAAATTTATTAAGGAGGAATGTAAATGATGTTGCATATCGATTACCTACAATTCGAGCCTGATTCTAGAGCATTTATTTACAACTCATGATCGTTCTACCTCTCTCTCTCTCTCTCTCTCTCTCTCTCTCTCTCTCACCTTCTCTCTCTTTCTCTTTCTCTTTCTCTCTTTCTATTTTTCTCTCTTTTTTTCGTACTTAACAATAAACTTTTTAAAAGCTTAGCCTCTCTTTTAGCATACATACACAAACACATTCAAGCCTGAAAATTTTCTTTCGAAAACTCGGGCATCCTTCCGATGTTTTACGAATTATTTACCATTTCGTATATAGGTATATTCGTGCGAATTTTAAAGAAAATCCGAAAGCATAGCAACCAGTCGTTGGAAATAAAGAAAGAGAGTCAGAGAAAGAGAGAGAGAGAGAGAGAGAGAGAGAGAGAACAGAGAGACAAACTCTTTTTACTCTTTAAGTTCTTCCGCTAGAAAATTTTTCTTTTCTCAATATGTTAGAAGATAGTACGAGAGCAGAGACGCAGACGAGACTCAACTTTCCATTTATTTATTTAATTCCACAGCGAGCAGTCTATTTATTGTACACCGAGACTCTTTGTACGTTCTTCCGTACGGAGAGTTTTTGTGCGCGAGCGGAAATAAATATATACATACATATATAAATACATATATACACACATACATCCACGATTACTTATATTTTTCAAACGTTACGATGGCTCGAGCACATACGCATAATTGTGTTCCTCGATAAGTGTGTCTTTTCTCGACGAGTTTTCAATAATAATAACAAAAAAAAAAGAAAAAAAGAAATATAGAAAGAAATCAAGAAGACAAAAACCTGCGATTCTTTGTATCGAGAAAATATAACGAAGTATTTCAGGTTCGTCCATACACGGGAATAATACATATCATCGTAATTCTCACGCGTTAAAATGTTTCTCAATCCTGAATGAAACATGTCGATACTACTCGGATATCGAGTGGCATGTTCTTCTCAACGCACGTCTAACCCAGATAAATAAGGATGACTCGTCGGATAGGCAAGAATTTCAACGAGAAAGTGAATGAATTCAAATCGTTGTCATTACTTTTACTATCGTATTATTATTATTATTATTATTATTATTATTATTATTATTATTATTATTATTATTATAATTATTATTATTATTATTATTATTATTATTATTATAATTATTATTATTATTATTATTATTATTATTATTATTATTATTATTATTATTATTATTATTATTATTATTATTATTATTATTATTATTATTACTATTATTATTATTATTATTATTATCATTATTTTGTTTTATCACCTCATTTAAATGATCGACGAAAAGAGAGAGAAAGAGAAATCTAAACAATTTGCAAAGACCCGTGCAAAGTTTTAGGCTGCGTTACTGGGATTAATTATTTCATCGTGTTCCAAAATAACCCGCGCATACTATCGAGAAACTCGCTTATCTCATTCGCTCGGTCGTCTTTCGTTGGAAGTAATTTTCTTGCCTTAGCGCAGTTTTCCTTCATAGATAGATAACAAAGATGATATCTTCATTTTGAAAATAGTACGTGTATAATATGTATATATATATATATATATATATATATATATGCGTGTACAATTTGTATAATATGTGTTGAATGTTATCTGGAAATTCTATGTCTAAATATTTATCTATGAAAACACGTTATATGGATACACATACCTTCACATCATGCACGATAATAATAATGCCTTTTACATTTCTTTACCACCTGTGTATATTACACTGTGTATGTTGAATAAACAAGCTTTTTTCTTTCTGTGTAAAAAGAAAAATTTGTTGAACTTATTAGATACTCGAACTCATCATCATAACAATCAACATAGTATCGTTTCTCTTGAGTATGTGCATGAAATGACCGTTTGCTTGCAGTCGAAGCTAAACTGTGAAGTCCTGGATGACACTTTGGCTTTTGAGCTGCGCTGGGCCGTTGCAGGTGACAGCATAGTCGTGCAGCTCGTCGGGAAACTTGGTGAGTACATAATTTCGAGCTGTCGGATCCGTGAATTTCACAATTGGGTAAACCGAAAGTTTTGTTCCGTTCTCATTCGTATAAGTCCGTACTCGTGTTTAACAGCTTTGCACTAAATTTACCTTTTTCGATTGAAAATCTTAAGAAGAAAAAAGGAATCTTTCGGAAGTAAAAATACTTTTTTGTTATGTCGAGACGATGATTTAAATCGTCGTATATTTGAAGAAAACGATAATACCGATTTGTGAAATCTCTAATTCATAAATTTAGAAGTTTTTAGGAACAGACAAATACAATTTTTCTCTAATCAAGAAATTTATGTTGTTTGATTTCTCTGTGCGAATATCGTTGCAGAGAAAAAATTTTTCTTTCTAGGCAAACACGTTACAAATTTAGGTACTCTTTCTCTTCCTATTTTACTTTCTCGTTTCCGTAAAAAAAAGAACTTACCGAGAGAAAAAGAAAGAGAGAGGAAGCAGAAAAGAGAAAAAGATTTTACGACCATTGCGGCACTTTAATCGTTCTCTTGCCGTTTATCCGCGTTCCCATTTTCGTTTCATTACTCGGTCCAATATCTGTTTCACACATTCCCAACAATTCCCTTCGAAAAATCGCCACGTCCTTTTCCTTTTACGTCACCGAGTGTTCGGCTCTTTCACGACGCGGTTACGGACTATGTTTCCGGTAAAAACGGCTGAAAACGAGGGGAAAATGACGAGTACTTTAAGTTACCGTAACTCTAACAATCCTTAACGTGAAAGTAGTATTTATATTAGACTTATTCTATAACTACCGATATCACATATTTTTTACATTGACTTAAAAGAAACACGCGCGCAAAAATAGAATAAAAGTTGAGATAATTTCAAACGTGTGCGTCGCAATAAAATCATAAATCGGCGAGTGGTTACTATAAGGATGAAAGTAGATGTGAACGTATTTGTTTTCATTATTCATACGATACTCCTAAATATCTACTATATTATTATATTGATCGTTCCTCGTTAACGTCAATAGAAGCTGGACAATACATGGCCTTCGGCTTATCGGCAAATCCAGAGAGAAGCGTTATGATCGGTGGAGACGTCGTGGTGGCCTGGGTAGACAAACAAACTCTTCAAGGATACGCTATCGATTACTTCCTAGATGCGAAATCACAATGTTCCGGTGGGCGAGGAAGTTGTCCTGACACAAAAATACAAGTAAAATATAAGAAAAAATACATATGAGAAGCAAGCTTCTAACAATAATCGAATAACTGAATTGATCTACTCGACTCTGACATTTCTAGGAGAATACCAACTCGGTTCGATTGTTGAATGCAGCTTTGGTCAATGGGTACAGCATTGTGACCTATCAAAGACCATTGAAAGCCAGTGATGAGCTGGATCGTCAGGTTCTCACGAACAGATCACAGGCCATCATCTGGGCGGTTGGTCCATTGAATGAGAGGCAGGAGGTCAGTTTCCATAGCGACTACTTGAAGACCGATCGTTTCATCGAATTCGGTAGACCGCCTGCTTGGCATTGTCCTATTCCTGATCAGGAACAACCAGACACTTACACTGACAACGATAATAACGCAAATAGTAATCAGGTAGGTTTTATTACTTTGTTTTTTTTTTTATGATATTACAATTTCTTCTTGATAACAGTATCATTTTTAACAGCAACTCGTGGTAACTACAAGAAGACCTCAACGTGTACCTGCTACTCCAGCACCAGCACCTACAAATGATGCTTGGGAGATACCTCCGATACAATGTTATGAACCAGAGGATGGTGTCTTTTATGCTCAAATGGGACCAACCGGTGGAAAACATGGATATCCTGCTATTACAGGTTAGCAATTTATCCTTCAGAAATGTATCTTGATCATTGATGTTCCGGAACGATGATACTCGTATTTCCTTTATAGGTCATGTTGGCTGGGGAATTTCTTGGTATATAAATGGTCTTTTAATTCCGGAGATAAACGTAGTCCGTGGAAAGAAGTATACCTTCGTCGTTGAAGGTGGACAGAATGCGGATACACCGGCACGTTATCATCCGTTTTATATTACGGATGATTCAGTCGGTGGTTATCAACATAAAACTCCAGAAGAAAAAGCAGTAAATAGATGTGTCCAATATATAATGACTATTATCTATGTTAATTAGTAAGATAATGATAAATACTTATTTCAGAAAATCAAAATATTCGCTGGAGTGCGTAGACAACGAGGATCAATTCGACCTACCGGAGTTGGACGATTTTGTAATTGGGTACCTGATCAAAATCAACCTCTGGCCGATGAATTCACGTCTTTCGGTGCTTATCAACGAACGTTGACTCTGGAATGTGATCATGGTGAACCAGGAATTGTCGAATGGACTCCCGATGAGAATACGCCAGACACGGTCTATTATCAAGTATGAAACGATATTATGTATATCGGTAACATAACTTGAACAGTTCTGATCCGATCATATGACGTAATTTTAGTGTTTCACTCATCGCTATCTGGGCTGGAAGATCAACGTCCATGACAGCTGCGACGAGGGTTCAGCCAGCGAGAATCATGAGGTTTATGTGGAACCGAAGGGTCATCCTGAGCTCATCGAGGATTTGGATGTCAGTCCGAGCATTCGAGTCTCGAGCAAGGTAACGCCAACGGCCGAGTTCCTTCAGCAGCATCTTCATCATCCTCATCACAGGGAACATGGTCTTCGTTACCCCCATCATACGGCGACTAACTCTGGCAAGCTAAGCACGTCCTACGCGCAACTACTAACGAATGCTAATCATAACAATTACGAACGCTTTCGAACATCGACCATACACGAGGATGCCTACGGGCCGAGGTCCAATCATGGGATCATTCCTCATCGTTACGAGGTACGCGTGAAGGAGAACTATCGTCACGCGCACCTCGACGAGGAAGCTCTGCAACGTCAACAACAACAACAGCAGAAGCAACAACAAACAGCTAGCTCAATTTATAGCGAGTTAGGAGGAATTGGCACCATTAACAGGCCAACCTCAATTTCCTCGACCTCGGCCACGATCACGTCCACGGCACTCTCCTCGTATCCCAGCAGACCTCAGTTCACGGAGATCGATCAAGAAATCCGACAGTCCTCTAACCATCAATTGTCTAACCTCGTTGCAGATAATCCAAGACCACTGAGCCACGGGATGAAATTCGCTTACACTCTACCCACCACGCAGATCGTATATTCCAGACCGACGTCGCATAATTACGCGCCCGATCACCATCACCTCCATCATCTACTTCATTACCATCAGCATCAACCGGAACAGCAGAGGGCCCAAGTGATGATCGTACGAAGACCTGTCTTGATGCGTCGACCCATTTTGCAGAGTTCTCATACAATCAATTCACCCACGTTCGCCTTACCACCTTCGAGATCGATATTCATGGAACGTAAAAAAGCTGTTTATAAGGTACCAACCTCGGAAAAAGTCTCCTACGGAAATATCGTCAAACTGATGAAACTCGACCCGAAACAACGTACCAAATTAGAAGCTAAGGTATCCGAAGCTGCTATCATGGACATTTCGGGGGATCTGATGACATCTCTGAAACCAGCTCGTAACACTGGATTCAATCCAGATTCCATTGTCATCGAGGGTGGCTTCAAACCTATAATTGACCCATCCCGAGACTTGCTTGAAAAACGAATATCAAATAGTGATCAGGAATACGAAGAAACGATAAAAGAAACAAAATTTTCCGATCAATTATCAGACGATAATTTCGAACCAGTATTTTTACCTTCGCCAAGCATGAACCCAGCATCCGATGGATCGAAAAAACAAAAGAAGAAGCCTACCCCAACGAACGTAAATCATTCTTCGAAACCAGCTTTAGATGAATTAGACGATATGCAAATGGCTGCCGACGGCCTTCAGTCCTATTACTTACCTCCGGCCAGATCAGAGGCTGAATCAGCAACTCCTGGAGTTTTAATAACTTACGATGGTAAAAAAGTAAAAGATTCCTCATTGGCTAGATCCATTTCGGAAATCGAGGATCGTTCTAAGGCTCGACTAACTTCGGACGTATTGAGCAAGACACCACAATTTGGAAGATTCAAAGGAGAACTTCCACCACTGATTCCTGTCGAAATACGTTCGTCCGATAAAACGTCAAAACTCGAAAGAAACGAACAATCACCCTCGCTAGATCTACCCCTGTTAAAATCTCGAAAAAATACAAGACTTACATTGGTGGAAAGATCGAAGAGATCGCCAGAAGAAACTCGTACAATGTCAAGTACGGAATTTCGAAGGAGTAACGTCACAAAAAGTACGTCGAACGAAGAGGAAGTCGATGATATGACAACGCTTGGTAGCACCGGGCAAACGATTTTAGCTAATATTAAATACGTCGTTCTGACCATAATACTTTACTACGTTATTTGAAAAAAAAAAAACGAGGAAAAAAGAGAGGAGAAACGCAAAAAGTCGCGTTGCTGGTAGACTGATTGTGATTGGTTCGCCGAACGATGATGGTGCTGGTCGATCTTTGCTGGTTTCCTACCCTTCGGAAGGATCAAATGGTGCACAAAGTAATCGACGGGACGATAACACGAGAAGAGGAATACGACTAACCATATACTGGATTTTTCTCTCTTTCACATTTTCTTTTTTTTTTCTTTTTTATATCTAGTACAATTCGCCTCTCACTCTCGACCTCCAGTCGTTCCAAGAGTACTGGGCGATGATAGAGAGTCTGTTGATTATCGAGATAGCAGCTTTTGTAAATAAGTTGATTTTGTTAAATAAAGGTAATCATAAAAAGTTAATATGTTATCGCCGAACAATTGATCTTTTTAACTTATGACAGGGAATGAATACCTATTATTGAAAGTTAAGCAATATTTTATTGATATAGAAAACAAACAAAATTTTACAAAAAAAAAAGATAAAACAACCAGCACACTATCTACTGTACAGAATCTAGATGTTTTTATATAAGGTTACGTGTTGATAACGAAGATGTATGTGTTATCTCGTTATCAATTATTCTCCAAAGGAATCTCGAATACACGTATCTCTAGTGTAAGAACGTTAATGTGATCCATAATCGAGCTCTCGACGGATTTATGTATTTATGTATAATACATATATATATATTATACACACGCAACACACACGTCTGAAGATCTTGTATGGGTGATGACGTACTCGTGCAAGTTCTAACGTAAGAAGAAAAGGAAAAGTAGACAAAAATATATAATAAGAATAATAATCATAATAATAATAAGAAGAAGAAGAAGAAAAAGAAGAAGAAGAATATTGTTAAAATTCAGCAGGAAGCTTACGACATACAACTCTTGTTCTTTGCACATTTTCTCGAAGAGAACACTCGTGAACCTGCACGTGGATGATACATCACGATGAAACGTCTGTACATTACGTTTACAAACTCCAAGACCGAGTATCTTAAGTACCTGTCAGGGAAGCTCTCCCTTTTGACGTTGAAGCGAGAGTTCCCGTGAAGAAGAACCTATGAAAAAATTTCTACGTAGATAAAATTCAGTTTCAAAAAATCGTTAAAATAAAAAGCGCCGCTCCAACCTTTGAACGCACTTAAAACGTGTATCGAGACAATATTATATATCTTTCGCTATAATCTAATCGAGAACTTATTTACATATTTTACACGCGTTGCCTTCCACCTTTTTCTTCTTTTTCTTTCTTTTCTTCTACTACTTGCTCTATTTCTCTTTTGTTAAATAGCGATGCAACGTACGTACAATAATAATAATTATTATTATAATAATAACAATAATAATAATAATAATAATCATAATAATAATAATAATAATAATAATAATAATAATAATAATAATAATAATAATAATAATAATAATAATAATAATAATAATAATAATAATAATAATAATAATAATAATAATAATAATAATAATAAGAATAATAATAATAATAATAATAATAATAATAATAATAATAATAATAATAATAATAGTAATAGTAATAATAGTAATAAGAATAATAATAATCTGCATTGAATGTTCGACGATCAACGAATTAAAACACGAAGTGATACGTCTCCATGCTCGGATTGATGCTTGCAGCTGCAATATAGTCTTCGGTAAGTTAAATGAGATTTTTTTGGTGAAGATGATAAATCGAAATCACGCTGGCGATACATTGAATCGTTTTACGGAATGAATATATTATAATGACACACAGTGCGCTTATTTTCTAATGTTTTCAACAGACTTACAGATACGATACTAATGATCAGGCCAAAAAGAAAAATAAAAACAAATGCGTTCGATCGACCAAAAATCTTATTGGTTAAGACTTCTACGTCGTTTTCATTGGTTACCAGAAAACTATAGAAACATTTTATTTCTCATATAAATAAATCAACTAAAGTTAACATCGAAAAAGTATTTATATCGCTACTGCAACGTCTGATTTGACTGTTAGATAAAATAATTTGTTTTTTTCTTTTTCATACATTCCGACGTATATTTTGCATACATTATTATTGTTGTATATTAAAACTCAAGCAATATTTGCCGATGCCGATGTTTATTGATAATTATATCATACCATATTGCCAATTATCGTTGAATTCACCGTACCTCTTTCGCGTGTAAATTACACACTAAAGTAGACTTTGTGCTAAGTATTCAGTTGTTGTCGCTATTAATGCGAGTTAATAACATTATTGTTATCACTCTATGAGCACATACATAAACGCATTTTCATAAGCGGAATGTCTCTAAGATACGGTTAAAGATGAACATTTGTCTTTACATCATTTGTAAGTATGCATGGCACGTATGTCTCTCGCCGTGATACGATTTTCGAAACACTTTTCGCTAGAAAATATCGTATCTATTACTATCTCTTATACCTTTTTCGTTTATAGTTATTTATTGTTATTATTATTATTATTATTATTATTATTATTATTATTATTATTATTATTATTATTATTATTATTATTATTATTATAATAAATATGTATATATATAATATATATTTTATATATATACTTTATATATGTATATATATAATATATATATTTTATATATATACTTTATATATGTATATATATAATATATATTATATATATATATATATATTTATATATGTATATATATACTTATATATATTTATATATATGTAAATATATGTATGTATGTATATATATATATATATATATATATATATATATATATATATATATATATTTATATATATATATATGTATATGTATATATATAATATATATAATAATATATATTTTACTAAATAATATTATATAAATATATAATATTATTATATTATATATATATATATATATATATATATATTTATATATATACATATATATAGATTTATGTTCATATCGCATCATTTTTCTTATCATATGAAAGAACTATATGGTGTCTCTTGCATCAAACCACCACGATTCATAGATCAAAACGTCAGAGTTCGATTGATTGAAAAAACGCTTTCTCAAAAATAATTCTCTACAAAAAATATGCTACATTTTGATTCACTTGTCGTTACATAAACTTTTTTTAGAAATTGAAATCAAAAACGATCGTTCATGTAATCAAATGAGTTATCAAAGAAGACAAGCGTCTCTTCTTCCCTGGGATCATGATTCCAATAAGGGTTATATGAAAGAAAAAATAGTTAAATCAAAAAGTTGGATTGTTAAAAGAAAAAGAAAAAAAAATAAAGTCGATGAAGAAAGCGTTGCTCGGTATAAAGCAAACGACAAAATGATCTACGAAAAATAAGCGCAATTCCTCTAATATTGTAAAAAGATATCAATTTTGTCGAGAAATATAGATTCGACTAAAGTACAGGCTGATGCCAAACTATTTTTCCACTGAGACAACCCGAGACAACCAAGCAATGCTTTGGTGAAAATTTCGTGCTAACTACAATATCACCGTGACTAAGGCTAGTCGCTACTTCGTAAAGTTGCATAGGCTCGTTAGCCGGAGGAACGCAGTTGGATAATTCGGCGCAATCGCTGGAGAATGCTAAGAACCGTACGCCATAACCAAAAGGCGAGCATATTAATCTACCATCCGCTGAGAAACACAATTCCTTGATATAACCAGAACCCACATTCGGTTCCTCTATGTAATGAGTTAGTCTTGGTGTATTCTGATGTATTTTATGATTTCTTGGTATCGCGTACATCGTTTGTTGGCTCTGCCTATTCTGATTTTGCGCCCTAGTTCTATCGCCGATTATAACGACGGTATGGGATGAACGAGGGATATTAACGCTTACGCCATTGCTCGATCTAGATAACCAGTCTCTTCTTTCAGTGGCCGGATAAAATTCTCTCTCGCGATCCCTCCGAAGTCTCGCTTCTCTAATTGCTACGAGAGCTTCCCAAACGTCACTGTTATTAACGTACAATTCTACGTTGGCAGTAGAAAAGTTATCGATTACGTTGCGTCTTCTTAAATCGTTCAATTGCGAATTCGATCTCTGCGATCTATATTCTTGCTCTCCGTCTCTATCTCGATCATCCGCCGACTCATCGTTCGCGGCTTCGCTATTATCCTCCGCAGCAACAATATATCTACCATCTTGTCTATCTTCTTCTTGATTTGCGTTCGTTCGAGAATCGTTCGAGTTTACGTTCGAGCTTACTTCGACTAAACCGAAATTCGTCCTAACGAAGTTCCTTTCCGGTCTTGGACTTCTTGATTGCGAACGTACGTTACGGCGCGAGCTTTCCCGCCAACTCATTGCTCTTGACGGTGTTATCGGTTGAGAATTTTCCGTAGAGGCGAACGAGTTTGACCTTACATCAGATACAGTGTGAACGACTCTCGCACGATTTGCACTCTCAATCACGAAGGACGACGTTATTCCTGAACGTGAAGACTGTGGCTGTTGTGACTCTTCAAATTCTTCGATCGTCGATTCATTGAATTGAGATGTTTCCTCAGCTTCTTTCACTTGATCGATACACTCGGACATGTCTCTCTCTTGAATATCATGAATACAAGTCCACTAAAAACGAATGATTATATATGAAAACCACGAATATATGAATTCATTGAATTAAATAGATACTATGTTATACAATGTGATATTGAACCTCTGACTTTTCTCCATTACTGATATTTCGGGACAAGGCACACCATCCTTGCGGATGTACTTGAAGACTAGAGATTACTTCAGCATCATCTCCAACAGGAAAATCCGTTAAGAATTCTACTCTGTTATGTGTACGAGAATGAGAAAACAAATGTGTATAAGTGGCAGCAACCGGTATAGTGGTTTGAGATAATTGCATCAGTCGATACATGTTAGGCTATAACAAAAAAGGATATATTACTATTGTGTAATTCTTATGGTATGTCCACTATATAATATGATTAATACCTTGAATCCAGCCAAGTCTTGTGCAAGGGTACTTAGTTTGAGATTGTGTATGATAATAAGATATCCAGATGTAGTACATATTAACATTTTACTGGCATCAGGACTAAGTCTCGTTCGCATCAATCCATTTGTGTGAAAGACACGAGTATAAAGAAAACTATTTTCAGTAAAACTGCAGTATACAAATTATGAGATACTTTTGTCAGAATAATACATCTTGTTCGCTAAATTGTTAATAGCTACCTATTAATATCCCAAGTATATATGCTACCATCAAATCCACTAGTTAATAATAAACCATCCTTTGGACTATATTCTATATTCTTAACCCAGTTAGAATGTCCCTGCAAAGTTCTTATTCTCTGCTTCAAGTTTCTAGCATCCCAGAGAGCAACGGTACTATCATCGGAACAGGTAGCAAACATCCGTTGATCCAAGAATCTACCATCAGTATAAGATTGATGTCATAGTTGTCTGATTTATAGGAAATTTGTAATACATTTAAAGCAAACAATACCAACCTTACACAATTCACACAATCGTTATGAGCATTATCTATAGCTCGTACTAATTTCCTACATAATGGATCGAACATCAGAATACTTTTCTTTTCACATGCTGCCAATAAAAGCGATCTGTAAAAATCAAACAGAAATGTGTAATTAAATATTTTATTTGATACTTAACTTATATATTTTTAAAAGTAACATTTGTACCCATCAGGCGAATACTCCAAATTAAAAACACCGCCGTGTCTGGCAACAGCCAAATTGTCTCCATGATCCCAAGATGTTATGGGAAAAATGGAAGAGTAAAGAGTTTTGTGAAAACGATCGCTATGCCCTAAAGGAAACCTTATGCCTAGTTCTCGTTGCCTTATCCATAAATTGTTTGATGTTTGCTTGGTTTTTATTTTAGGCATTTCACCTGAATACATATATTTTCTACATTCAAACGAAGCTGTCTATTGATACAAAGACAAGTCAAAATATGTTTGGTAAATTGTGAATTTAATTATAACACCAAACAAAATTTCTAGCTAATTTCTGGCCTTTTGCCTAAAAAACCAGTCTTTGCTATTTCAGTAATAAAAAGGGTTTTAAATTAAAAATTCGTTAAATCTTCAAGACCAATGGAGATCTTATACATAGGATCAATTTAAACACGATGGTTCAAGGTTCACGCGAGATTAGGTTAAGTATAAAATGCCACTTGTGGACAAAGTTGCACGTGACCTTTCAAAAAATGTTTTTACGTTTTTTTTCGTTAAAAATTCTATGTGCGATCTCGAATTTTATGAACAATGTATTAAATGACTATATTCTCTCTTCCTGTCACGTTTTGATAAGATTCAAATAAAGTTTAAAAACCAGACACAATACAAATCCACGCCATCTTTACTTTGACGTTTAACATCGATATCTCGCAGTAGCTGTCGATTAGCGATTGCACGTTAGAAATCAGTATGAATGCAGCTACGAACTTTGCTGCATACGAAAATGCACAAGGTTATGATGACACATGCAACCCCCTGCACTGACTTTTTTCTTTTACTGCCCTCTACAGAAAAAATCATGAACTCCTCTTTTAAAAAGAGATATCACGTATATATCTACCTCTGGTTTATCTACCTCTTGTAAGGGCAGCATCGAAAAGTATTGAAACTAAAGCGTAAGTAACGATCAACAGGTGTTCGAAGAAGTACTAATTTTAATTATATTCATTACCTTATACCTTGTAATCTATTCTTCTGTTATTTCCTTTACCTTAAATTGTACGAAAGATTTAGATAAATAATAGATAACAAAAGAGGCAGAGAGAAAGAGAGATGTAACGAATGTAAAATTCCTGTGAATACAAAGATACTTTCTCCATGATACAATTCTACGAAATTATGTTTATATCATTATTATTTTTCAATGTAATCCTTCATTCGATTCCAAAAGCTTAATAACGAGTGAAATTTGTTTCATTTGAAACCATTGGAAACTAACCTATATACACTAGAATCGTCTACACGGACATAAACAAAACAGGATCGGGCACTTAACCTCGAGCCGACGCTCGACTAGTCATTTCAACGTAGGACCTTGACGAATGAACATCTTTGTTCTCCGAAAGAACAGTGTACGTATTCTAACCTAATTTTTGTTATTATTCTTTTAGCATACATTCTTCTTTTGCTAATACAATTTTCAAACGCAACGATCTACGCACATTAAAATTTAAATAATTCATATTCGTATTCGTAATTAAATTTTAAGTATATGTTATTGTTTTTATATTATAATTAAGATTATGCCAATGCAATGATCAACGAACAACAAGATATCAAGTATATTATCTATTATCATATTTCTTTTTTACTTTATTGAGAAATATATTACTCTGCATTATATAGAAAATTTTTGCGAGTTTTTATACGTAACAATTTATTACACGTAATGAAATACGAATAATTGATATTGCGTTTAGATTATTTTCACAAGTAATATAGAATTAATTAACTCGGCGATTCTAATGCACTTCGAAATTTCTTAATTAGAATATTTTCAAAGTTATTCAGTGTGCTCTCGAAAAATATTAATTTTATTGAACGTACAAGTATTTTTCCAAGTAGTGCAAATCGAGGTAGAAATTTGTTTTTTTGGAGGAAACTAAGTAAACAACCGAGAACATTGCGAAAGATGTTAAATTCGTTGGAAAGATCGAGTTTTCGAGGTACTAACTGATGATCGAGGATGAAGAAACGCGCGGCTCTTTCGTACGTACGCGGTTTCCGAGTGCGCGAAGAATAGTGGGGCGCATTGATGCGCGGAGCGGCCACTCCGCAACGCTCCCCTTTAACGAGGAACGCATAAGATCAAAGAAGCGAAAGAGTTACGTTTGCGGTTTCAATATGAGACAATTTCTTCCTACTTCTTCTGTTATCCTTTACCAGGGGGTCCCCGAGAACTGGCCTGCCCCACGTTCGATCATATTCCATATTCTCTTTCACTAACATCATCCTTTTCTTCAATTTCATTACTCGACGTATTAACCTCTATTTGTCAATTTAAAAAATACCGGAAGTATCTTCGTAAATTTCATTGACTTCATCGAAGTTGTAAGAAAATTTTAATTCGTCAATTAATGTCGAAAATCAAAAAGAATTATCATTAGATTAGATATAATTAAATCTAAGAATATTTTTCATTTACACAGGGATTAAGTACTAGTAACCTAAAATAGAAGAACGTTTGGTTTTTTTTTTCTTGTATTTTCTCTGAAATATTTTCATACGCTCATGTATGTTTTTGTTCTTTATCACGAAAATACGAGTAACGCAGTTTCGGACTTCAACACGTTTAAACGGGGAATAAGGCTCGTGAATTGTAATCTCGAGAAGCTTACACCATCTCCGGATACTCGCCTGTTCTTCGGGGAGTCTCACGGTGTAGAAACTGCTCGAGGAATGCGTGTAATGCGTGTACGTACACGTCACGCCCACTCGCGTCAGCGTCACCGACATGCCACTTCGATGTATTTATGAACGTAGTTTACCTGTATTCTACGTAGTTACATGCTGTATACGAGCTAGCATCCAACACGATGATTCTCACATGTACTGCCGCATGTCTCCGATATCGTGTTTGTACATTCTCACGCGCAAACCATCGTGTCTATATTACTATCTTTTCTATATATCGTTTCTTCATATATGATGAGTCACCATATTAATGCTCGGCTAGTCGCCATTATGTCGGTAATACAAAATCTTCGACTTAGATAATTTTAAGGTTATAAAATAAATTTATTTTTGATCATAACATTTTCTTCGACTTGTATTTAAATAGAAACTATCGTAATATCGCTACTTTTTTCATTGATCATTCGTTGAAAATTGACAGACGTTAAGAAGGACGTGTTATTTTCCAAGAAGAATTTTTCTTGTAGCACCGAAGTTTTGGCCAGTTTGGGTTGCACCTTTATTGGTACCTGCCTGTAAACCAATAAGTGTCTCGCCGGCTCTTAACTGTTCTTCCGTGAACGACCGTTTATTCTCTTCTGCTGGTTTCGGTCCTAGCCAAGGTCCACGCCATTCGGGATGCTTATAACTCTGTGGATTGCATCAATGAAATTAGTAATACTATAACATAATATATCTGATAGATGGAACATTACAATGATGTGTAATTTAAATTAAATTACAGTGCGTCCGATAGCGAAGATAGTATTTGTAACTTGAGCGATATTCTTTCGTTCCATAAGATCGACTGCTTGGAAGAGATCCACGTCGGGAACGCCATATTTCGTGCAGGCTTTCTGAAACCTAAAAACAATATTTTTCAATGTAATTAAAAGAAGAATTGAGTTTTGATAACAACACGAACGAAAAGAAACTATGATGATTTCAAGATAATCATCGTCAATAATTCATCTCGCGAAGAGAAAAATAGAATGGGGAAAAATGAGGTTAGGTGAGGTTAGAGACGAAGAATGATAGGTAAAAGAAAGCTCGAAAGCGCGAAACTCGAAGGGAAAACGAGAAAGGCGAGCACGAGTTCGACGAGCAAGCTCCTGTCTATGGATGTTAGCCTGTACGATGCTTCAAGTCGGTGACGCGTTTCTATTGTCTCTGAGCGACAAGAAGACATCATCGAGACGCGTGTACATAGATTTCTGTCAAAGGGGAATATCGTTGTCGTCGTCGTCGTCGTCGTCGGCGGCGACGTGAACATACGAGACGAGGACGCCTAAGTAGAAACGAAATGCAAAACATCTTCGCGTCTTTTCGTGCCACAAGAACGGCGCGCCACGCGTACTCCTCAAACAGGCAAACAGAAATCAAAGAGCTTTTTCATCGGTCGTCCTATCAGAGCGCGAATTCGTTGGAACACTAAAAGAAACTTCTATCACCTCTTATGAACATACGTTCCTATGATGTTGCGCGACAGTCGCGTATGAGCACCGAAAGACAGGAAGAACGCGATTCTCCACGCGACACCTAACGAACGCACGAAATTCTTGTTTTAACTTTACTTTCTTGTTGTTCAATGTGAATGGTTGATAAATGATCGATCGTAAAATTATTGAATTTAAACAATTAATATCCATATAACATCGTATAACTTTCTATCATTTCATCGTGTGACTTTCAATAAATTTCACATTATATAATTTTCTTTAGACGAAACAAAAAATCAAATTATAAAGAATATTAAATATTTGCTTAGTTTCATTTTAATACGTAGATATTATCATTCTACTAATAATCAATTCGTCTAGTAATTCAAATTTTCTGTTATGAATGTAAATAAATTTATTATTAGAATTCTAAAATCTTTAATACGACTTCGTACGATATAAGCTTCCAATATACGAACAAGTACAATATTATTGTTAAATAATAATAAAAAAAAAAATAATTTAATCAAATGAAAAGACATTTCTATGTACATACCATATATATATATATGTATATATATTATGTGTGTGTGTGTCGTGTGTGCGTTATATATATGCGCTATATGCGTTCGTTTCGTTTCCTTTCCTTTCGTTGTAACATTACCATAGAAGGAACGAAGAACACGAGAAACGTGAGGCAGGCCAGTGTTCAGAAGCCCTCAGTATGTCAGGATAACAGAAAGATACGGAGCCAAATGCATATCAAGCGAGCGCGATCTTAGCCGAGTTTTCGAGCGTATGAAACTTTCTTGGATTACATGTTAGCCGCGTAAAAAGGGAGTAACGCGGAGTGGCCGCGCTGCGCATCGTTCGCCCCACTACCTCGCGAAAGCGCTCTCTTGGCAAGGAAAACGCACTGAATAACGAATAAGAACGGCGTTGCGCGCGCTGATTCTCAAACGCGCAAGGACCGCGCGACTGAGACATGCTTGATGATTCTTCGCGCCTAACTAGATTCCGAATTAACTTTGGACAACTTCCCTTTTTTTTCTTTTCTTTTTATTTTTTTTTCTTTTTTTCACCAAAGATTGAAATGTCTTCGCTCTTTAAGATTTCAACGAATGGAAATTTTGAGAACTCAAGTGTTAGACCAAGATTATGGTCGATGATTCGTCAAAATCATGATTCTACGTTCGAGTGCTACTTTTTTAGATATTATCGTGTTACCTCTTCACGTTCGAATAGTTCATCAGGATGGTAGCAATCACTGTAGGCATTCTATGCAATATATATTCCGGATGTAAGATTAGAAATGTGGTCTAATCATTAAGTGGAATATTAAAGTTTCCGCGATATACATTTTTTTAGAACGATGAATAATATTAGACAGATTATTAGAAAATTTAAGTAATTTTATTTATATTAAAATGTGTGATTATTTTAAATAATATATATTTATTATAGGAGAAGAAAAATTTATGAATATTGTAAAGAAATTATTTGTCTTAATAATCAGCTCGTATGTATTCGATATAGTATATCTTAGGAATGAGATTCCAGTCGATTTGATCTTTTTAATTTTCATTAATTGTAGATATATACATATACTAAGATAATAAATTTTTATCTTGTTATAAGAAAACAAGTTTATTTATATTTTCCGAAAAACATGATCTTTGGCCAGATATAATACTATCCGACATAGAGAAAACCTTCTCTTCACTTACTGATAATGCAAGTGTATATATTATATATGGATAAGATATTTTCTTGTCAAAGAACAAATTTTGAAAAATTTAGTTTCTCTTAACTTCCACTAATCTATGCTATCCAAGTTGTTGTCCAATTTGCGCCTCCACTAAATACATTTCAGATTCAGTAACTGAATGTTCTTCGATATTATTTTTTATGAATATGAAATGTAAATCAATTTGTTTTCTATTTTCTATATTCTGGGATATATATCATCGTCTACCATATAATGTAAGTAATATCTTTTTTACCGTTTCTCTAATTTTTTGTTTAGGTAACTCTTTCTGACACAAATTCAGGATCCTTGTAATAAAGGTCCAAGAATGAAATTAATTAAAAAAAATTAATTTTAAGTATCTCAAAATTCGTTTGCAATCGAAATTCTGACAATAAATCAAATCCAACTGTTTTTTCTTCTTTTTTTTTTTTTTTTAATTGTATTATTGTATTATAATCTTATATCAATAGATGCTTGTTATCAATGAGTAATTTAGTAAAAGTTTTCGGTAAATGCATTTTAATTATCTATAAATATTAGTCGTACAGATGGTAATAGTTCTGGTTTTCTGGTATTGGTTTATTAAACAAATATCCAAATATAGTAGGTGCCATAATTCAAAGAATATACATTTATTATATAAAAAGTAAAGAAATAGTTATAAAAATTACACGGACATAATTTCTTCCAATAATCAATTTATATATATATATATATATATATATATATATATATATATATATATATATATATATATTAGTATGCTTAAAAATGATATGTCAGTCGCATTGATCTTAATTAAGAAAACAGAAAAAAAGAAATATTAATAGTTAAGTGTTAAGATCGTATCCGATTATGTTGACTAATTTTATTCTTGGCGCCTCGAAAGGCTTACGCATCAAGATGCATCGAGAACGTTTGTTAATGGCGGACAAGTCGAGAGTGTCGACTTTGGCTCGGCTCTCGATTTTCATGCAATACTCGAATCGATTCGGTCGGATATATCGAAGGATAGAAAGTAACGACAGTCCCGACCTCGGACATCTTCGGTAGTTATTTATCAGGGATACAGAAGAACGAGATAGAAACGAACCTCGGGAGTTATTCGCGCGCGTGCGTCGTCGTCGTCGTCATCAACTTTTCGAGTTTTTCCTCTCGAAGAAGTGAAAGAACGATTCGAGAAGACAATCGCAAACGTTTGGTTCGATACCAACATATAATTCTCGTTAATCGGACTAGTCTCGTCGATATGCCGTATGGTCGAAACGCAAAACACTGTCGATTGCGTAAAGTCGAATGACGACAGGGAAAGCATGAACGAACAAGAGCAAAGTTCATTCGACGATAAAGCGTGAGATCATCGAGAAATACGAATCAAGTTTAACACGCGCCATGTATGTACATACTATCATACATGCTGAATTCAAAGATAAATTAATTTTTTTTTTTTTTAGATTACTTACTGATTAAGATTGTCCATCATTTTGTAATCTCCACCGGATGTGTTGATCTTCGTAATGAGACCAGACTGCAATTTGTTCATGAGTTTGCATAATAGTACACCGTCTCTTAAAGCGTCCTCGTAGCTGACTCCTAAGCAGAAGACATTTAATTTTATTCTTTTGTTATTCAAATTTGATAAAATGTAACAGATTATATATAAAATATTTGTTAATTTAATAATAATCCGATACAAAATGGAAACAAAGTTGACCTCATAAATAATCGAAGGAGATAAAGAGGATTCAAAGAGAAAAAACACAAAGAGCAAGAATAAAAGGAAGAGAGAGAGAGAAGAGAAATACGAGAGAAAGAGAGAAAGCGATTTCGACAAGGAAAAGAATGCGAAGGAGCGAGTTTGCATCAGGAACACAGAATAAGTCGTTCCCGCCCTTCCGAAAAGGCAGAACGAAGACTTCTTGATTTCCAAGCGCGCGCAGTCGCGTCCATAATACTTGGTTATTGCACTCTGGCATCGAACGAATGAAGAGGTTCAACGAGGGAGGAGCGTCTCTTGTATACACGCGCGCGCACCACACACACACTCACACACGCTCGCACACATTTTTTCATCTTGTTTTAATTCTCTTTCTTGTCTATGCCACGTGTGGGACGAACGTAATAATAAAATAAAACGAGTGAGATAGGAACGAAAGGAAGGAAAGTACGACCAGCGCTCTCTCATGGTGTCCCATTATGCCAAGAGGTGAGCCAAGGGGGCATGGCATTTTTTGCTGGCTCATCGAAGGATCGTGAGAATCACCGCCTCTGTCTTCCATCAAAGCTGACCTTCGTTCGTTTCATTTTTTCTTTTTTCCTTTATTCACGTACTTTTACTCTCTGTAAAAGTAGAGAACGTCTCAAAGTCGCCATCGTTCTTCCATTTCTCTTCCCCTTCTGTATCTTCTTCTCTTTGCGCCATCTTCGTGAAATCCCTTCTTTCTCTCACTCTCTCTCTCTCTCTCTCACTCTCTCTCTCTCTCTCTCTCTCTCTCTCTCTCTCTCTCTCTCTCTCTCTCTCTCTCTCTCTCTCTCTCTCTCTCTCTCTCTCTCTCTCTCTCTCTCTCTCTCTCTCTACAAAGGAGAGAGGCTATCAAGAAAGGCATTTTAGTCGCCATTCGAAAGACGCGCCGCATCTCGAACTGCCAGGGATTTAGCCACCCTCAGGAGTTCTTTTCTATATATTCCCTCGTATGGATGTATGTATGTATATTCTTTTTTGTTTTTTTCTTCTTCATCGTTCTCTCCCCCTTTTTATCTCCTTTTTTTCCTTCGATTCCTTGCGCTCTACGCCGCCATTGATGTATCGAACCTATCGACGACAGCCACGCCACCTGTCGTCGCACGACGCTCGCGCAACCTATCGATAACGGGAGCAGTCAGACCAGTATTTTCTCTCTTTCTCTTTCCTTCTTTCTTATTGCACACTTTTCACATCTTCCAATCGGACATAACAAAGAAACTGTAATGGATTAATGATGCTTAATGACTTCTTTTATTATTTTTTCAAGTTTAACTTTTCCGTGACTATGATATATTCCCTGAGAAACAAAACAAATTTATAATGATAATAAAGTACTGAACTATATTCCAGACGTTAAGTTTTAATTGTAAGGTTACTAACAAGATTAATAAACGTATTATGGCAGTCAAAAAAGGTAATGAATTTTATTTAAATAAAACAGATTTTATAAAATATATGCTTATGTATTATTAAGTAAGTTATAGTGAGAAACGGGAATTAAACCTTCCCAAAAATGAAACTTTTTTTAAAGAAAGCTAGGGTCCTAATGTTCCCAATTTGATGTCATCCCTGGGTTAATGTCCTCAGGGGAAAATTTCTTTGATAAATATTCTTGACTTACGTGTGTAATAATTAGTACTTTTTCAATAAAATATTTAGAAAATTTCATTTAACGTTCGTTAAAAAAAAAAAGATATTATTTTCTTCTTTGAAATTGTTTTACACGCACACATAGATATAAATTGCTAAATTCAGATAATTATAAGCTGCAAATAAGAGTTCATAGAATATATATGTTACAATAAACATGTACATTATGAGCGAATAAGTGACCATAAAAGAGTAGTTTAATTATTTTTTATTCGTGCCTAACGTATCTTCAACAGATTTATCTAAATTTAGATTCATTCATAGATCGATGAAATAGAGAAATTAGAGAAAAAGACTGAGAAAGAGAGAGAGAGAGAGAGACAAGACAAGGTTCCATCTTTACGCATGGTCAGGATGGCCGTAGGATAGACGATTCTGAGGAATCAGGCGCGTATAGAAACGCATCGCACATGTCTACTACTCGCACTGCCCTGCAGCATACAGTTGCTGCATAATGGGGATGTAAATATATGCAACGTCTATGAATATGAAAGTTGCGGAGTTACTAAGAAAACATACTTGGCCTCGAGTATCTCTTCGCCTTTGCTGTTCATTCTCATCACAAGAAATAAGAGTTAGTAGATCCTTTCAAAACCACTCGTATTTTCAATCGTAGAAATTGCGAAACGAAAGAAGACATTTTCTTCCGTTTACAAGAATAATAAAGAGAAAGAGATAGATTGAGTGAGTAAGAAAAATGAAAACTACACTTCAACCATTGCTGGATTCCAAGCAATGATAAACGTTTTCGGACAGAGCAACACGCGTGCCAGCTTTTCGGTGAACTACCATCCTGATCCTGCAAGGACGATGCGTCACGTGGTTCTACCTTGGAGTGGTCCGGATAAAATGCCTACCCTAAAATCTGCTTGCCTAGTATGAAACTGGTCGCAAGCCTGAGTTCTGGATTGACGAGCGATCGACAGCCGATAGTCTTCGAATACCTTTCGATTTCTTCTTCTTTTCATTTCCTTATTCTTTGAAAATAAACTACCATATCCAAATATTTGTTGACAATTTTTCGAACTAATTCACGTAAGAGTGATAGTCTTGATAAGTCATATATATATATATATATATATATATATATATATATATATATATATATATATATATATATATATATATGTTTCAATTATTATCAAGTTAACCATTATTAAAATCGAGCTATCATGAAAAAAAAATTGAGATGAAGAGAATCATGGTTTTGCCTTCGAGTGTAAAACGTCGGATTGGTACCAGGGTTGTATTACGCTCAAAGTATATTCTCTTTCTCTCTCTCTCTCTCTCTCTCTCTCTCTCTCTCTCTCTTTTTCTCATTCTTCTTTGTTGCTATCTCCTTCGTTTATCGTTTTCACATGCCTCTTTCTTATCCCATTTCTTCTGCTTTCTCAGAATACGTTTCTATCCCTGGGGACTCCCCCCAATCTCCTCACGTGCCAGGCACTCATGAAGTCATCGTTAGTACTCGACGTGTGGAAGAATTCATTGCAGTTTCGAGACGTGTTTAAGTCGCTTACCAGGCGAATAGAATATTAGGGAATATTTTTCTCTTGGCTGATTATGGCCTAATACGTGTCTGATTCACAACTAAGCTGTACATCATATTTTATTATCTTTCTAGTATTAAAATATTTTATAAAAATAACTGAGATTTTATAAGCAAATAATGTGTCATATTCACAAATAAGATTTTAAAGAAGTTTTAGTTCTATATATACCATAAGTAAGTACTCATTATTCCGCTTTAACATTAACATTATTCGTTAATCAACAGGAAACAGTTTCATTTAAAAATTTCTTTGAAAATTGGAAGTATATATATGTATGTACGTATTTGGGTTTCAATTATAGATTTGATCTACGGTATATCCAAGTTTTAAGTTTAGTTGGAATACTCGGATATCCGAATAATAAGAGTACATGCATACATGAAATATCAGAAACAAAATAAATCAATTTACATTTGGCTGAGTAGAGATTCTGAAAATAATTATAGTATAAAAGTTAATTTTACTAGAAGAACTTCCATTTCATCTCAATATTATAGAATATAAACAAAACTTTGCGTGCATGCGTGCGTGTGTGCGTATGTGTACGTTTGTATATATGACGAGGAATAGATCGTATATTTTTCTAAGAATTGAAATAAATGTTAAATTATTTCTTTTTCTCTACTGCTAATGACGTACGTGAGATATGTGTTAGTTTTAGCAATTGTTCGAGTGAGATCAGTGTAATGTATAGTATAAAATAATTAAAGCCATAGATTATTAAAAGAATCGCAAGAAGAACAGTACTGTATTGTGTGTTCAACTTAATTAATTTTTGAATTTACAATCGTTGATCAAACTTAATCTTCTAAATAAAAGAGATTTAATGATCTACATACTGATCGAAATTAAACTTAAATTAAAATAAATTAAATTAAATTAAATTAAATTAAATTAAATTAAATTAAATTAAATTAACCAAAGTATTTCTTATTTATTTATCTTATATTCTAATAATCTTTCTTTGAGTATATTCTCTAATAAAGGAATTAAACATTCTAAAATATAATTTCTTTTTTCTTGAATTTTATTCTGGTTTTTGATCTTTCTACTTTAAATATACCTGCATATACTTTTCTTTCTTCACATTCTAATATCCTTTTTACGTAGATTATATAGTGTTATTGATTTGTTAGATTTTTTTTTAAGTTTTTTGAGAAGATTCTGTCTTAATAGTATAGCGTGAACAGAACTGGTGAAATATATAAATAACTGATTTCTAAGATTAACATTATAAATAATATTTTTATTACGATTATTGCTACTCTCATACTAATATTAATCAAAATTATCTAAACACAATTGTTTAATAAATCCGAAATATATGAGCTATCTCTTACGAATTTTTTACATTTTTTACATTGTATTGAATTAAAATTTTCTATTATTTTTGACTTTGCGTTATCAATATCCGAACCGAATAGTATTTATATTTTCATTATCTTTAAGTCAATATTATTTGTACATTATATTGAATTGATATTGAAATTGATGTCGAACTTTCTTGATTATTCACAATTAACATCAATGATATTAATTATTTTAATTGATATTATTATACATATACATACATACATATATACATATATATATATATATATATATATATATATATATATATAATATACGTATCTTATTAGATTATATTTTTAACGCTTCACTTCTGAATCGAGAAAATTTTATAACACGTTGCACCTGATAAGCGTTCTTTTACTATACTACAGAAAATGATGACCATTGGGCAAACATATAAAAAATGAAAATCTCACTACATTTGTAAAGCTGAATTGTATTGAACGTAGCCAATATTTTAATGTGATACAAACATGTATATATCTAATCATGATGTCACATGTATCATATGTAAGGTTATAAAATATGACTTTACGTAATGAGATATTAACGTATTTCTGTCTTCATTAAATCCGAGTCTTTTTCGTCTTATAGAAAGACATTTCCTGTCTTTATGTAATAATGACAAGGATGAGAAGAAAAATATATTGAGAAGTTATGTTGTGGCTAAAAGTGTTTTATGGTAAAAACGATAAAGGTACAATATAAGGTATTATTGTATACAATATAATTTCGATTTGTGTATAGTTCCATTTTTCGAAATTTATCACACCACAAGCTTTACTCTTTGAAAATTTAATCTTTTACTTGTTTATATGTTTATATATAGATTTATTATATAGCAATTATCAATAATCTAATGTTTAATTCTTTGACTGAACTTTCAAATAGAGAAATTTAAACCGGGATATATATATATATATATATATATATATATATATATATATATATATATCGCCTGTAGTGCTTTAATCAACTAATTTATCTAAGAATACGGAATCTCCATTTTTTCCTAGCTTCTTTAGAATGCGCCTCATACAAAATTATTTTATTTATTATATGCAAATTATACGCGTTGGTAATAGTTCAGTATAAAACACGTATTATTCACAATTATCTCGTGCTACGCTTGTTCTCGCCCGAGATGTAGATAATATTATGCAGCGGACGAACGCCGTATCGATGAGATTAATTACATATTTCTATTATTATTATTACAATATCGTTTCGCACACCATTATAATTTACCGTCCTGATTTTTCTTCTCCAGTATTATTATCTGTTGTTATAACATTACGTTTTTATGTAAAAGTATTGCTTATAGAATTTGAAATTATGATCAAGGTACAAAAAGTCTTATATAGATAAATTTTATAGATATATCTTTATATAGAACGATATAGTTAAAAGGGACGGGTATCCCTTTCACACGATGTATAGGAAGCATTGAGACCCGGCGATCAGCATTCACGGTTCTCTCTCTCTCTCTCTCTCTCTCTCTCTCTCCCTCCCTCTGCAATAAATACGCATGGTAGGAAGGAACGAAGTAAACAAGCATCGTGAAACATTGATACCTCCCTGGTATTGTTGAAACACTGTGAGATGTCGTAAAAGTGAGAAGGTGACAGAAAATCGATATTCTCTTTCGGGAAAGTCACATTCTACAATTCTTTACTTGAAAATCCTCAGCAAAATGTCTTTCTTTTCATCCACGAGAAGCATAGAACTGATGTTGGCCTGATATTTTTCAGATGCTGTGCGTCTTCGTGAGGATTTGTATTACCCACGTGTATATATATATATATATATATATATATATATATATATATATATATATAAATCATAATATACACAAGAAAAAATAACTAAAAAGTGTGAACAATAGGATATGTATCGGTAAATCGGAATTATTTCTATGGGGGATACTATCCTGTTACATTGACACGTCACGGTCGTCACGTTTGGACCACTTTGACATGAATTCAATGAAGAGAGAGAGAGAGAGAGTGCGAGAAAGAGAGAGAAAGAGGGAGAAAGAGAGAGAGAGAGAGAGAGAGAGAGAGAGAGAAAGGCAGGAAAGAGACAGGAAAGAATTCTCTAAAAAAACTCGATCTAATCATTGAAACTCTTTTTAATTTAAATTATATCTTTTAATTTTCTCGAATGATTTCTTTCAATTGTTCTTGATTTTGATTGTGTAATAGCTTAACGAGTATATTAATGGATTAAAAAGATTACGTTAATAAAATTGTGTTTATCACGATACTTTAATTTATAGGTTCAATTTTCTTTTTAATGTATTCGTTTTTAATACGTTCGAGTTTGTTTCTCGTAAAAAAGAAGAAAATGAATTATATAGCTAATTTGTATCATATATGTGCCATTATTCTGTTAAAAATGCAAAGTTTTGTTTCTATCATTGTCGTAATTTTAATAGATTTTTATCTTTTTTATTTCTCTTGCAATTAGACAATTAGATATTTTTATTCGTTCTTAAGTTATGAACGTCGATGAAAAAAATTCGCTGAGAACCTAACATGGCACTTGCATCTAGGGTTGCCGTATCGATTAAACGTCAGGTATCCGTCATAAAGACGTCAAAAACACGGTTTTCATCAGGACAACATCCTCGGTCCGAATTTACAACCATCAGCAACAGGTATTGCGAAAGGAGCTCTTCTATGATGGAAGGTGAAATTCAACCTGTATTATTTTCATGATAGAATATTTCGTGATATCGATAGTTCATTTAAACGATTCATATTGATTGTTATTAATTATTTTCTGTAAACCAGCACTATCTCGATAAGTCTTTTCGAATAAAAAAATTTTAGAAGAGATAATATCTCTAACCTCACGTGTTAGCATGTGATCGTCAGTAGGGAAGAGCAACCACCTGTTGGACGTGCTCGTAAATTTGTTTCGGGGCTGTAATCCTGGTAGGCTCACCTCCAAGTGACGTCATTGACGGTCCCTTGACGGACTACTGACATCAGCAGTCACGGTATTCACGAATGTTTGATTTTCCTCGATCGACTTTATACGGTATCAGATAGAATAGCTTATCAGAAGAGACCGATGGTAGCGACCTTGACAAATCTAGTCATTACTCTACCTTGCTACCGTAATAGTTGCGAGCTTTTGTGACGTCATGCGTCGAGTGGACATCTAGCACGAAACATTGCCAACATAAGAAGACTAAGACTAAGGTCTCCTATCCTGAAAATTTGGCTAGGCGTGACAATGAAATTTTTATAGGACATAGCTAGCAATCGATTCGTCGACGTCAAAACGTTGGCGGGACACCCTATAAATCCCTCAAACGTCTGCTGATGCCCTGGTGCACCTAAACGCCTTGCGCCGCCGTGACGGACAGATGACTGACGTTCCAGTCTGTTTAAAGCTCTCTAACCATCGTATTCACTGTTTTTGTGTTGATAGAACCGTCTTCGTAATATCAGAGACAACTAGAAAAGAAATAAAGAGAGAGGGAGGGTCAGGGAAAGAAAGAGAAAGAAAGGGAGAAAGGGAAAGATGAAACTTGTGGAAGGGTGAATTCGAAAGACTCGAGGAGAGATGAACGGAAACGCTATGTGCAATTTCCAACTAGACTATCCGAGGCCTCCTATGTAGTCCTGATACACTGGCGTCCCTACGACGTAACATGATGAATCCATGACGGTAAATCGATACTCGTCATAGTTTTACTTTTGATCCCTTTTTCCCCAAAACGTATCAAAACGTAACAAAATATGTTATTGGCTTTTCTACCAAACAGTTTCAAGTATTTAACAAATATGTATGAAATTTCTCTTTATTCATTGAAATTTGAAGTTAACTCAGCCCTCTAAAGACGTATCGATAACAATAATAATCCATTATAAAATTCAGACTAAATTCGATAGGAAACGTTTCAGAATGCTTCGGATTCCAGATCGTTCGTATGTTTGTAGTTAGTAGGAGAAAACGATCGAGTCCAGCGTACCAGGCGAGTTTCCATGATCAGGCTATCATCCGGAAACGTTAGAATCCCAATGTTAAATCGTGTTTACTGTTTTCTAGAGTTCCAGTGCTCACATTTGATCGTAGATGACACGTTCAATGTTAGTTAAATAAAGAAAGAGAGAAAGAGAGAGAGGGGGAGGGAGGGAGGGAGAGAGAGAGAGAGAGAGATGAAATACATAGAAATGTTAAATCGTATCACGTTGATCGAGAGTTTAATTTTAAACGAGTCAATAACATCAAAAGCTTGGACTATCCGGCTAGCAGACGAGAACGGAGGAAGATCGTAGGTACGAGATATGGTAAGCTGAAAAGCGTAAAATCGATTCTACTCTCAGCAGCTGGGTCTCCTATACCTAGATCCATCCTAGATAAACGCGCCTAAGATAAATTCTAGTCGTAGCACCAGGCCATCAGAAGCAGCATGGACTCGTATGAGTTTTGGACGTTCTCGTTCGATGGTTAGTGTATGTACGCGTTGAATAGGATCGTTTCGATTGATAAACAAATGAATATCGATTTTACCAAAAGTATTACCCTAATTCCTAATAATTTTCTTCTGTTTTAATTCATCGTTAAAATTCATCAATGAAGAATTAATTCTAAAGCATTCTTCAGAATTATATAAAAATGATTAGATCGATATTGATAAATTTGAAAATATAATGTTACAAAGGTAAAACGATCCTCGACTCTTCGAGTTATCGATCGTTTCTATTTATAGGAGGAGAAAGGACAGGTAAGATTCTCCTCGTTCTCGACAGGTGCAAACTGGTTCCACGAGCATCAGGCTGGTACTTCGTCATGAGAGCTTTCCTATCGGATGGGAGAGAAACCCCACCTAGCTAGACGGTCATAGGCATGGAAGGTTTCTAGTGGGGATTAAACTAAATATCCTCGGTGGGGGTGGTTTCATCATTTGGCCACCTCCACTGAGACTTCCGTGCCACCAGGATGACAGTCGAAGGTGGAGGCTTGTTTCGCTTCCACGTTTTATCAATGCAATATCTCCATATTGCTATGAAAGACCATGGAAAATTATTTTTCAAGATTCATCGATATAACAAATTAAATAGATAATATTTCTCTATGATCATTAATAAAAGGTATAAAACCAAGCAAATGGATTAAACATAATTCACGATATAATCTTAAATCGATTAATTTTAAATGTAACTAACGAAGATTTGTTAGTTGATATGAAAGATAGAAAACTCATCTCTCGCTTTTCAGTACAAAGGAAAATCGTTGCGTCGACGCCTGACGTGTTTGTTGCAACAGGGTAGCATATTATCATAGGGGTTGATTCCCAACCATAGTTTCGATAGGGTGGCTCGCAGTGACGTAACAAAGCGCGCGTTCTGCCGGGGTAACATGAGATAAAGACTGGTAGAACTACCCCTAAAGTATCGATCGGCCCTATACGACTTTTCTCACTATTAAAACGAGTTTCTTTAGAATTAGCAATATTTATATTGTATTAAGTTGATTATGGAGTTCATGTAGATTAACTGCAAAGAAATGATAATTTGTATATACTACAAATAAATTTTGTACATTTACGTTATCGTGTACAATCAAGATTATGTAGGAAAACTCGAGCCTATATCGAAATACTAACCTATCGAACGACTTTGTCCTTTGCTACGTCACATAACCGACAATTTCTACCCGGCTATCATATGATATCAGCTGGCAGCTCGTCAACCCTCGTACGTTCATGCATTCGCTTGAGAAAACACAATGGGAGTGACCACATTAAAATGCTTTTTCGAAGCTTTCCACCTCCAAGGAATAGGATTACATGTTTTTAGATAGTTCATTCACGAGAATTAAGTTTAATTATATAAACGTGAGACAAATAAAATATATTATTGCAAAAATATACGTTGTCATATATGTATAGAAGAAAATTAAATTAATTAATAAATAAATATATCCATTAAATTATTATATTATTTTATTAAAAAAAAGTTTGTTAAAATTTCGTTTATTTTTTTCTTTTCTCTCGTTTAATTTTTATTTAATGATAACTTGACTTTGATTGTTAGTATAAATTATAAAAGAATTTGCGGTTCTAAGCCGCCTCCAAATAACAGGACAACATATCTTCACATCAGGCTCAACCTCTTTCGAGGGTGTAAACCCTCCCGATATACTACAAGCCAAGTAAAACGATAACGGCTTACTTACGCGCTTGAAGAATCATGAATAATGAAACAATTATTCAAGAAATTTTTCTCTATCTTATAGCTAAACTCTACTTGCAATTCATGTACAATTTAATTGAGATAAAAATAAATAATAAATATAGTTTTATACCTGGTGGAAATCTTTCTCCTACGATTGTCTCGATCCATCGCTGAGCTTCTGCTTCTTGGCTAGCCTCTCTTTTACCAGCAACCTGGAAAAAACGAATGATCAAGAAGAGTATTTAAAGTTTAAAAATAATAAAGGCTAGTTTTCTGGACTGAGTATAAAACTTAAGTGTTGTAATAAAAAAGATTGCAAAAAAGTTTCTGTATTTAGAATTAAAGTTAAATTCACTATCTATATAACTTGGCTATTATGCTTTCATTTTCTTATCAGTTTCCGTAGAAACTTACAAAAATTGCCGTAGCCGATGGTATTTCACATCGTCATGGCGGGGTATTGGTAAAAGTTTTCAACTAGCAATAATCGCACCTCGGCAGAACCTCATTGGTTACGATATCGCCGCTGCGCAAAGCTGATGAGACACTCGTCGTATCCGAGAATTATACAGTTCCATAGAACTTGTACTTTCGAGAAATATTATTTCACAACGCCACGTTGCGGCGAGAAATGAAACTAAATCATCTTCATGTCCGACGATAGTACGAAACTTTCACTAATCGTTACTCAAACGAAAAGAGAGTCAAATAGATTAGTTGATCCACATTAAAAAGTAATAATAATAATAATAGTAATAATTGTTATTATTGTTATTATAAAATAACAAAGTAACTTTTTATCTTTGAAATGAATTTCCTTGATAATTACGTTCAGTGTCACTAAATGACAAAACTAAATTGCAGTTCGTTAATAAATAATTTACTTCAGAACCCAAATATGACATAAAACATATAACATATAAATATAGGTATATATAAAATATAACATAAAAGCTACAGCTATAATAATACAGCTTACAATGTATATTTGAATATATAATATACTCTATAAGAAATTTAAAAAAACAATGTGTATCTATAAATTTATTAATTTTCTCTACTTTTTGTTTTGAAGAGATAGTCACTTTAACAAATGGACGGCTCATATATTATACGAAAAGATTCAAAGAGAATTTGAAAATTTGATCTAGTGATAATGAAGATATTTCTTAAAGGTTGATTTTCATTGTAAAATAAAATGATATGTGATTAATGATAAAAATATAAATTTGACAGGTGTATAAAAACAACGTTACATCATCGTTAAAATATACTCGAATTACATTTCAAAGAGATTTAGATGAAATAGTAGCACAATCGTTCCAGGTGTCTGTGCAACTACGCAAATGGGATTTGCTACGATAAACTTGGAAATAGCGCGCTGATTGATGAAATCTAAACTCGGCGGTGGCATCACCCTTCGAAGTGGCCAGAATCCAGAAATTACGACGCTTAGACTTATCGGCGTTTTCAACTGGCGACAATCCACGAAAGTTAACCGTTCTCTTTCTCATTGCAAAATACTCCCACTTGTTCGAACTTTTCCACGTTTGCTATTCTAATAACATTTTTCGGAAATTTATATTTTAAAAATAATATTTGAATATGTGCAAATATATATCAATAATAAACGATATAATTTATAATTCTCTTATTTTTATGCTACAAAACATAAGGAAGAACTTTAAGAATAAATATAAAAATGATTGATATAGCAACGTCGAACGATTTATTACTATCTTTTTGCGATTCTCAAATTTTTAAAGCGTCAAATTATGTTCCACACGAGAAACTGTATCTATACGAAGAGTGCACGAAAATAAGTACACGGTTCTCTTGTATGACCTAAATCTCAAATCTATTGCAACTTTCGTATCAAACGGATCATTAGATAGAAAGAAACTTCCTTCTAAATGAAATATTTTATGAGATAAAGAAAAATAATCATTGTTTCTCGATTCGTACGACGGTGATTATCTTTGAATCGTTTCAAGATCATGTACCTTTCGATTGGATTTTTTCTTCTTATTGACATTTTTGCACACATTACAAACATAATTAATTATACATAAAATAAAATTTGTATGAATCTTATAAATAAGGATATAGTGTCAAGATCTGGTTACAAGTGGGGGTGTGGGAATACCCAATGGGCACGGAGCCAAAAATTCTCGCCGTTGAAGATCAGTAGGATGGGCAAGGGGGAGGGGATGATGCCATATAGCACCGAGACGCCAGCGGTCCGACTTAGTCTACTCGGCAACATCGTTCAAAAGTTATTCTATATCGTAAAATTTGTTATTTGTTCGAGAGGTCAACGAAGTCGAGAGAAAAATGCCGGTACGTTTCCTCGCGCTTGTATATATATATATATATATACATATACATATATGTTCTCGTAAAGATGGTAAACTAATGTTATCGCGATGCAGAGAATTAACAATTTATTTGTTAAGTGGCAAAACTAATTTTTTAGGAATACATCGATCCTTACTCCTCGCACGATATATAATATCACGAACTCTTCTAATAAATTTCTGACGATCGCTAAAAAATTGCATGGCCCAAATCTGTGTGATTTATGAAATAACATTAAGTATCCACACGTAGATAAGATAATCCTTTAAGATGTTAATAACCTTGTCATCAACGATGTACGTTCTTAAAAAGAGATAAACGGTGTAAAATATATCATCATCTTGAATTCAATTTCCAATCCAAAATACTATCTTCATCCGTTCTTAAACTCGACATTGTATATGTACCCTTGCACAGGTGACGAACGTCTTGATCGCAAGCCAAACTTTGCTGGAGATCACGTCTATAATCAGATTTTAAATTTAGTGAATCGTTACAACACAAATCTCCGGTTAGAGAGAAAAGGGAGCCTGAAAGAACGCTAACATGTTCGAGAATGAATCTTAAAATATCTGAGTGCGTTTCGAGGAGTTTAACACGTTGCTTTCTTTCTTCCTTCTATCTTTCCATCCTTTCGTTTTCTTTTCTTTGATACATTACAGATAAAATTTGAAACATTCTTTGATATATGAGTCTTATCGAAATAAAAAAGAATATGGATCGCTTAAAGTTTTTATAAAAATATCGACGAGAATTCGATATGACAAGCTTTTGAAGAGAGAGAAAGATAGATATAAATAAAAAAGAATATTGATCACCTAAAGCTTTGATAAAAATATCGACAAGCATTCGATATTCGTAGAACTTGACGGATAACATCGACAAGCTCCAGACGCGAACGATAAATCAAGTAAACCGGCAGAGAGTGTATTCGTTTCTTTCGATCGTGTTGTAGATTGTATAATCTTCGTTATACGTTCGTAAAAACATTTCTCCCCTCTCGAGAAAAAGAACATTTCCAAAAATAATCATGTAAGATCGCGCGAAACGAGAATTCTGACGATCGAACTTTAGCATGGATACTGCGATGGACCAATGTACTATTTGTTCATATATATATTTATATATATATATATATATATATATATATATATGTATGTGTGTACCTATGTGTATGTGTAGATTTTCGAATTAATGCTATAAATACTAATTTACCGTTGGCAGATGTAAGAACAGTTTGGCTTTTAGTTGCGTCAGTCAAGTTCTACACGTCGTAAATTGATCAATGCGTTATTAACTAGTTATGAAACTGTATCATTTAGGATAGCGATATCGTCATAATTTCAATTTTATCTTCCTCGAATGTGTTCCAAAAAGAAACGAAAAAAAAAAAAAGGGAAAAGAAAAAGAAAAAGGAAACAACAAGAAATAGGTGTACGTAATTTAACGTTGAAGTCGAACAGGTGGGCGAACGTATAACTGGCATTAATAGAAGCTCATGAAACTACGCCCATCGTATTTTATTTTCGACGTTGGTTTACACTCGAAAGTAATCTAACACCAACCGAGAGCCGAATTCTATTTATGAATTTTGAGCGTTTTTAAAAGAGAAGTAGACAGGAAGCGTTCAGGCGATCGAAAGAAAAGCAATGTTTTATTTTTGTTTCTCTGTTTTTTGTTCTGTTTTTTCCTTTTGAAAATAATTCATTTTCCCATTCGTCGCAGGCACGTAACAAAGAACAAGAAGCAGAAGTCCTCACTTGGATCGAAAATGTACTCGGTGAGAAACTTCCACCAGGAAATTATGAAGACATTCTCAAGGATGGCGTTGTCCTTTGCAAACTGATCAACAAACTTGCACCTGGCTCTGTCAAAAAAATTCAAACGAAAGGGACGAATTTCCAGCTTATGGAAAACGTTCAGAGGTGAGAATGGACTTGTTGCTGAATTCGAATTTCGAAATATTTCTTATTGTAAGAAATAATAATAATGTTTTTCGTTTGATTAGGTTCCAAGCAGCGATCAAGGAATATGGTGTACCCCAGGAAGAAATTTTCCAAACGGCAGATCTCTTTGAAAGACGCAATATTCCTCAAGTGACTCTCTGTCTGTACGCACTTGGTAGGATCGTAAGTTATCGAACGACATCGAATTTTTATTTTTTTAGATATTTTATATTATGACAGATCTTCACGATATTTTTTTTCCCCCATTGAAAACAGACTCAAAAGCATCCGGAATTCAATGGACCGCGTTTAGGACCAAAAATGGCGGATGAAAATAAAAGGATGTTTACGGAAGAACAATTGCGTGCTAGCGAAGGTCAACTCAACCTACAGATGGGATTCAACAAGGGTGCGAGCCAAGCGGGTCACGGTGGATTTGGAAATACTCGACATATGTAGATCTATGTGAAACCAAAGCAGTTATTTATTATTACATTTCGCTATAAATCGATCAATCAAAAAGGCATTGAAAAGGACAATGAAGGGATAGAGGCGAAACGTTTTGACACACGCGTACATTTCTATATCACAAATTTGCTAGTAGACAATAAGCAAAACACTTTACATTAACCATTTACATGACAACGAGCAAGATTAAATTGCTATATTTTACATATTCGCTAACTAAACACATATAACGATATCCACATCACAAGTACATACACATATTACACACATACATACACGAAGGAATATGGACAAATTCTCGAATATTTTATTTATATTTCTTTATTAATATTTTGAATGTTTAATATATGTTTAATATATGTATAATAGATGAAAAAGATTACTCGAAGATTCGACACTTGCTCGATGTTTATTGCTAATTAATGATAATTATTTGATATTAATTACTACTGTAAATAGGGCAGATAACCATATGCCTACCTAATGCTGATTATCTTTCGCCTCTTTTCATAAGGTTTATAATAATATAAAATATAAATTTCTTATATAACAAACATTTACCACAATTTTTTTATATCTTTGTAATTACGATAAAGAAACCGATCGATGATATCGTAGGTGTATATTTATGTATATCTATCTCTCTCTATCGTGTTTTAGTAATTTTTAAGAAATTAGTTCTCAAAACGATGTAACGAAAAATGACAGTGAGTTAAAGGAAAAAAGAAAAGAAAATATCATCATCAGTCTTCGAAAAGTTGGCTACAAATCAAATTACTTATTGTCAGAGACTCGTGCGGCGTGTCACATTACGATATAAACAATAAATAAGTAAGTCGTTTTATCATTAAAACAAATGTTTGTGTACGTACGAGATTACATTTACCTATATATCCGGATAATATATTATTTTTGTATTCGACGAAGAAATAAGGTAAAGATCGGATTCTATTTGCAAAAGTTAATTTTTCCAAGAGCCGTTATACGAAGAATGACACAATTTTTATGATTTTTCGAGAAACTCCACGAAAACGAATATTTTTTGGTGTGGTAAAAGTTAATTCAAAGTTTCGCTTGGCACACGAGTGCCTTTGAGTTATTTCTGGAAGTTGTAGAAGCGTCAGCCATTGCTGGACTCGGGTCATGGCCCTATATTAATTTATCCATGGTATTAACCTTAAGATATAACCACCTCGAATATACTAATACTATTTTTTTACATATTTCTTTTTTCAATTTTATTAAGTACGATAAGACTGGTAAGATGAATTTCTGATACATGCTAGTTGGTCGAGAGATAAATATTCTTTAGAAAAACTTGGATATTTAGTATAGTTTGTATAGAATAGTACTTGAGAAGACGAAAGAAAAGCGACGAACTGTGTCGGTACGATGCGTAATCGCTGACTCACAATCAGACTAAAAACAAAACGCGACGGAAGACGTATCCAGAATTAGACGATGGGGGCTCTTAATGAAAAGTTGAAATACGAAAATATTGTTGAGTCGTGATTTAAAAATATATTACTTTTCATAACTTGCGCTATTACCTGAACGCGTCATTGAATCGTAATCAAAATCATGTTTATTTTTACTTGCTTATTTTTTGTTGTAAAATTGATATAATTCTCCATGGACATTACTATTATTATTACTATGATTATTATTTATCGAACGATATCACAGTGAAATAGTGCACTACTCATTGGTTTACCGCACAAGAATCATCTGTCAAATCACAGCTGATTAGAAAAACAATCGACGTGTCATACGTAAGAAAATAACAAAATGCGGAACGTATTCCAATGGTGCTTACCTGCCACAACGGACGTCCAGGCATGATGAATTCAATTCTTGGTTAATTTCTTCGTAATTTTCTTCGAACACGGAATTTGTTGAGAAAGCACAGCTTACAAGTTTCGGCTCAAGCGTAAGCACAAAAAGTGTGCGGCTCGGCACCGATGCTGCGTATATATTCGTGACAAGTGTACGTTCGTATTAGTGTACGTGGGTAGCGTTTCTATATATGGATCACTTACTCACCACCGATGTACTACGCTTATGATCGTATGTGTGTACCTTATGAATGTGCGCGCCCTTCGTTTTCTTCGCATTTCATTACACGATGAGCTCGCGAGCGCCACGTGTTGTTTGTCTTGCGGTAACTGAAGATATACTGTACATACATGATTTCATAAAAGTACAGAATTTAGCTACGACTCATTTCAGAAAGCGCTTAGCAAGAGGAGAAACGTGTAGGATGGAAATCTCGAGTGGTTATAGTGTTTATTAAAAAGATATACTTTCCTTTAGGATGTCATAGAATCCCTTAATTATTTACAAAACGACATATTTTTCAATGTATCTTTATTATTTTTTTTTTTCTCAGATCACCGATTAAATATTTTTTATGTCAGAAAGATAACCTTAATACTTATATCGCAATAATTTTTATTAAATGACGTTTCTGTATTATACAAAATAAGTTATTAGAATATGAATATGATAATAAACTTATTAATTAATAATTAAAAATTGCATCCGCGAAGGTAGCGTGGCCGAGCGGTCTAAGGCGCTGGTTTAAGGCACCAGTCTCTTCGGAGGCGTGGGTTCGAATCCCACCGCTGCCAATTTTTTTTTCTCTTCCTCCAGAAAGGACGATAAAGAAACACGTAAGCAGAAAAGAAGATGACTTTAGGTGAGGATAGCATTGAAAGAGACGTGCGCGATTACCAGTCTGCTCAGTGCGATTCTTTTGAAGGTCCAATGGCTTGCGTCGGCACGCGGCGCCGTGGTTCACACCTAACAGGAGCACATACCCAAACGAAGCAGATCACTCTCCTCGCAGTGGCGAACTGCTTCTGCGACATCTAGCGGCGACCTCGAATACTAACGCCGTAAAGATGGCTGTTCCTTTCCGGCCGTAGTCATATACGTATAACTTCCAATGAATCGTATTTATAGCTTACTATCGTTTAACATATCTCTCTCAATATTCATACTAATTATTTTTTTTACCGATCGAATTAATTGGATATTCTAACAGAATGCAATTCGATTGCCAATGAAATTTTAATTCGAATTTTAATTGAGACGTGATACACCGAGATTCAACGAAATAAATTCTTTCTTTTTCAAGGTTAGGCTTCAAAGTAAGGACACGTATAACCTCTTTCATGCTCTTGCAGTTCGATGGGATCCTGTTGAGATTGTTGTTGTCGGGGGCTCGCCATTCCTGACCATTCCATTCGGGACAGTCGATTTTCTTCTTACTGTCCGACGAACGACAATGGAAGAGAGAAATCGTAATAAAGATAGGTGTATAAAAAGGAAAAAATCAACTGAAAGATGCTCCCATACATCTTACTATCCTGATACAAGTTTCATTCGGAAGATGCCACCACGGACCACGCCCCATTGGGCATTCGTGTATTGATCCCGTTCGTATCCATTTCGTGTTCCATTTTGAAAGCTAGATAAGACACATACTTACGTAACGTTTACTTTTCATCCACGTTTAGCCACGGATGTTTGTTCTTTACTTAATTCTCTTACCTATTAGAAAAAAGTTTTCGCTGTTTTTAATCAAATTCATACTGGATGATTATTTTATAAATCGTAATTGAAAAGCATGGATTAAAGATTTCATAGAGTTATAAAGATATAATAAACTGTTTTAATTTTATCAAAATAAAATTATTTATAAAAATATAGAATTTAATAATTTTAGAAATGTAATTATTACATTGTCAGATTAGATTGCTTATCTGTGACTTTCCTAATATCTAGACTCCGTGGCGCAACGGTAGCGCGTCTGACTCCAGATCAGAAGGTTGCGTGTTCAAATCACGTCGGGGTCAAAGGGCAAATTTTTTTGTCAACCTTAACAAATATCTATATAGATCAGTGGTGTTAAAATGTGTCGAAATAGTTATCGAGTAAATTTCCATGACTTTCGAAACTTACTTTTAATACTTGCGAAAGGTAAAATGAATGTGTGAACAATTTAGAATATTGTATTTTTTGAAAATGTTAAATAAATTCGATTGCGATATTAAAAAAAAGTATAGCTATACAAAAAGTTAAAAGTTAACAATTATCGATTACATTAAGTCGATATTTTCCATCTTCATTTATTTTTTTTTTTTTTTAGTTAATATAATATACATGTCAAATAGTCATCCTCGCACGTAGATAATGATTATTTTAAAGTATTCCATGAAAATGAAAGTATTGAAAAACGGCAGCCTTTTTACGAGGAGTCTTTTTCTCTCTACCTCTCCTTTCTGTGATACGAAGTGCGGTGCGTGCTCACATCCCGCATAAGAACGGTGAGAGATTAGGATATCATGGACCAGAGAAATTTCTTCTCTCGTACTGTTGAGCGACATTCGCGCGGGTTGTCTCATTTAGCCCCTCCTGGCACTAGGCTAGCACGACCTTCCAAGAGGTCCGTCGCCTTACAGGCTTCTCTTTTGTATCTACTTGTCCTATGGTTATTCCCTTGCGTAAAATTCGCTACAAGACATATGTATATTAAACTTATCGTATGATACGATACAAAAAGGAAACTTTTTTGGAATGCTAATAATCATATTTTCATTAGAATATTTATTTAATTGTTATTGTGAAAAAAAAAGATAAAAAAAGAAAAGAAACGAAAAATTTCTTTTTAAAAATATAAACAATTTTACGATTCTATTTATCCGTTGTATTATTGTCATACGTAAAGAGAAAATCAACTATTATTTTCCAATCGAACTTTGTACGTGAGCTTCGTATAGAGAGAATTATTCCAACGTTCGTTTCATTTATTAATTGTCGGATTCCGTCTTATCTGGCAACACTTCGTCTTAACTACGATCGCTCTTATGTTTTCCTACTTCTCTGTACCGACTGATTGAGTCTAAATGATTCGGATTGTTAATCATCGAACGTCCGTTTATTCTTGATTATGTAACAGTCATCATCGTGCCTTTGAGGCTTTTCTCTTAACCAATGAGCTACTTGGATGGCCAATCGTATTTATATGACGAAAACAAATCAGAACGCGTGACCTTTGTTCGAGGAGAATTTCCAATGCTCATCACATATTTATTTTTTTTAACAAATTAACGTAATCAAGTTTGTATATTGATTCATGGAAGAAAGATTTCGAATACATTAACGTATACGTATATAAAAATGATTATGACTCATTTCGTTAGAAACTCGTCGCATTACTCGTGTCGCCTCGCCTTTAGAAACATGGCGGTCGACATTATCTGTCCTACGATCATTTTCACAGGTCTTCGTAATCTACATTTAGCGGGTAGAATGGACATAATCAACAATTTAACCGACAAGTCGTTAGGAAAGCATGAGACCGAGTTGGTAAGTTGAGCAAGCTAACGATCGAACCGAGGTATCTCGTCATGCTTCGTACCATTCATGTTAGCCGTGGATCGGAAAGACATAATTTTGAGGAAGAGCCGCGCGGGCCCTAAGCACCTCTGTGACGTAGAGCCACTTTATTGGTCCACAATGATCTCTTTCCTCGGGCTTATTGGTTCATTGACTTTGAAACGACCAGAAATTTGGCAGATTTCTGGTCCAGGTAAGCTCGGGAACGATTATGCGAGCGTCTTGGCCGGTGATCAACGCTTAGAGACTTTCACTAACCTCTTTGGAAGGCGCAGTATTCTGTAAGACAGCCGATCACGGGACAGTGACACCGTTTTCCCCAAAACTGACGTTAATAAACTTCGTACGTCTCTTCCTTCTCTATCCCCCCTCTCTCTCTCTCTCTCTTTCTCTTACAAGCACACTCACACATTCAAAGAGTTAAAACCGTACTCGACTTAACGTCATGCTTTCACATACAACTCATTCATATACACTTCGAGCGGAGTTCGATACTCGTGTAAAATAGAGATATACTTACATTTCGCCAACGTATCAAGAGTTATTACGCTTTCCCCTAAAATTAACATACATTTGTGGTGGGAAGGAGCCTTCTCGTATTGCTTTCATTTCTCGAAGCTGAACGTACGACTTGTACGTGTAAGTAATATGTACGTATGTGTACACATATCTCTTGTTGTGTATATACGTTGACTCGACTTGTTGACACACGAACGCTTCTCTGGCGTCATGGAATTGCAGGCGTCTGCATGCGTTCCTGTTGAAAAAATTCCTCACGGGCGAAAGTCAAGGCATGACGGGATATCTTGCAATAAGCGAGATCGTGCGGAGGTCGAACTAACGTTTCCATGATGTTAGCCTGGTATTAGGAGGGGCTCGATGAGACAACCCGCGCGAAACTTTGTTCAACGTAGGGAGAGCCAGGAGCTCCTTTACTTTCATGCATGCCGCATATTTCGATGCTCGCATGCGGGATGTGAGCACGCATCGCGTGCTTGTTACCAAGCACTTGCCACGGTAGAACGCTAACCTATAATTTCGTGATGAATAATGCTTCACTAAATATATATATATATATATATATATATATATATATATATATATATATATATATATATTTAGTGAAGCATAAATATATGTATAAATTAAACTGAACATGATAGAGGAAACTAGACAACGTATCATTATGGAAATAACCTTTACGTAAGGAGGAACTTTAGCTAGTTCAAAGTTAGATCTTTCTGAAGTAGTTGTTTTATGATACTATTATATCTATGGTAAACGTAAGTTAGATTTTTAAATCTATTTTCTAAATATCCACTAATATTTACAGAATTTGTTAAGCTGTACAAATATATTATTTATATATGATTTTAAGTTTGATGATGTAAAATTGTACAAATATCTAAAGAAACGTACTACATATTAGCTAAGAAATTAAATTTATCTTTATTAGCAATGTCATAAATACATTACTTTAAACGAAGAAGACAACAAGACTCCGTGGCGCAACGGTAGCGCGTCTGACTCCAGATCAGAAGGTTGCGTGTTCAAATCACGTCGGGGTCAATGTGATGCTTTTTTTGATATTCACGTTTTTTTTTATCTCATAGTTTAATAACAAATATATTATTGATAACATTCTGTTAATTTATTTTGTTTATAAATTTTATGATTTCATTTTTTTATATCAATGATATACGTGTAGGAAAAATTGACGTCAACAATTATTTAAACAAAATAAAATAATAATTTATTAAAATAGAAAAAGAGAACGAATAATATAAATAAGCAATATATAGGATATTCATATCAATTCTCGCACCTAGGCACAGATAACTGTCACGTATATCTATCAATTGTCGACTGACTTTTCGATAGATGACATGACCTGACTGAAGTAACTAACGCTTTAAATCATACGTTTTATCCAAGCGATGCGTCAAGCTTTCTAATATCTTGAAAATTCCCAACTCATTGTTAGAAGATTCGTCACAACGTTCACGTAATGGTTATTTAATACACTCGTAAATGTGTTGATAATACAAAAAGTAGATTCTACGTTTTTATTAGAAATAAGATCATCTATACTAACGATTCAATATATACTAATGATCCGTGTTAATTGTAACAAACAAGTTTCATTTAATTCGTTACGTACGAAGTGACCGCTCTGCTGCATGTGTAAAGAAAAAATCTTTTAAGGAATAAGGGCTCCAAATAAACACATGGTTTGTTTGATCTACGAAATCTTTCGTTTATAGCTCTTGCTTTTATTGATTGGTTACCACAATACAGAAGACTACGAGCTCAACTAGAAATATCAGACTCGGACAATGGTTCGCAATGTGTTTTTGTCCTTCCTTATATATCTTTTTAGGAAGCGCTCAATGAATTTTTTACTATAAATATTCTGTACAATAATATATGGTCCTTCAGAGAAAATCCTATGAAGGGTGCACATATGTGCACCAACAAATAAGTTTCAAATTCAAAATTTTTACATTTTTCAAAATGCTTACAAATAATTCAAACCCATCTTGTTTGAGTTCGAGTTTACTTGACAATAGGAAGTACAGTACATATCAAATTACGCGGGACACTTGTTTACACTATCTGCAAAATACTCTATTCAATTTCTAATTTTTATGTATAATTTTCGATAAGTAATATATTAAGTGTATTCATTTACAATCAATTTAAATGTACGTATGTATATAATTAGCCAACATTAAATGTTATAGATATACATATATTCATCTGCATTGCTATCATTAATGTGGAATCTTATATGTTACACAAATTTTGCCAGATTTTCTCTCTATTGAAATTTGAAACTTGTTACGAAGATAGATAAGGATAGATAAGGAACTCAGATATAGGATGGGTAAGAAATTCTAAAACCCTTTTGTTCCTTCGAAAGTGCTTACGGCACTATTACAATTTCCTAGGTATATACAATCTATAGTAGAGATTTTGTTAGTACTGAAGTAACCGGGAAAATTGAACCAAGAATAATAACTACCGTCATACCGGTGTTTAAAAGATATTAAATACAAACGTAGATATATAAATTTATTTCCTGATCAGAAATAACTATAACAATAATTTATGTATTTAGATAAATTCATTTAAAAAATGTATATGTGTGTATCTTAGATTTATTATTCACTCAAACAAACTAAGGTGTAGCAGTCGTGGCCGAGTGGTTAAGGCGTCTGACTAGAAATCAGATTCCCTCTGGGAGCGTAGGTTCGAGTCCTACCGACTGCGGTAATTTGTGAATAATTCTTTTTTTTATTTCGGTTTTTTTTTTTTTTATATTTTTATTTAAAACATTGTTGGAGATAATAGACAAGCTTATGTATGTGTGTGTGTCTATGTAACTATTGTATATTATATATGTATGTAACTATTGTATTTTTAACACTAGAACTACTGAAATAAAACGAAGCTACTCCTACTAAAACCAATCAAAATTTAAAAAAAAACGTAAAAACAGAATATTTTTTTATTTATTAATTTACTACTATCTTATAAAAAGAATTTAAGTTTGTGGAATTACAACTATTCAATGCCAACTATAAAAAATACAATAATATAATTATGATAATAAAATTTATAATAATACTAACGAGTATAAACAGATTATTTGGAAATAAAAATAATAAAATAAACCTACATTAAAGTAAATATAAGAAGTATATAATAATTATAAGTGTAATAGAATCTCACATAGAAATAAAAATAATTATTAATAATTATTTTTAACACAAAATATTAAAATTATTATTATATACCTGTTTATGATTCGCCACATTTCTTACAAACGTAGTTTTTCGCAGTATTCGTTAGTATTTTCCTCAGTAAATATACATATATATTTTTTACACATATTACAAATGATGGTAGTCTTATTATTATTATAGTACTCTATTTGACACTATTTACGTGAAAAAGGTGAGCTTTTTGAAGTACTTTGAACATTAGCCTCTTGTAACTTCATTTCTGATTTTATATTTTCAATGGCAAGTTCACGTGCTAGTTGAAACATGAAGTCATGTGTAGATATCTTCTCACCTGTTGTTTCCCTATATAACATCCAGGCATTTATGCCAACTAAATCTAAAATATTGTAGAATACTTGGAGCGGCCATCTTCTTGATCCAGATTTGACGCTATATTTCTTTGCGATTTGGTCTGCAATATCTACGCCAAATTTAGTTTTATTATAAAATTTAACCATTTCAAGTAAGCTCCTGTTACTTTTGTCAATTTTTATGGATTTATGTTTTGAACTCAATATAAAAACTTAATGAATAATGTTAAAAATATATGCACAGTATTATACATAGCCAATATCTTTTATCATCGAATAATCATATTATTTTCTCCAACATTATGAAACATAATAGAATTTAATGAAATTAAGAAAGTAAATATAATAATGTAATATTGTTAGGAGTACTAATAATCTTATTATAATAATGTTGTTACAAATAAAAGATGTAATAAAATTTGGTATATTTATAAAGTATATAACTTTAACAGAGAACATATTTAATTAAGTAACAACAAGGCGATATATAAATGTAGCTATAGACATAAGCTGTCACAGAATAATAAAAAAAAGAATACATAAATAATAAATTATAGATGAGTAAATATTTTCTTTTTACTGCAATTTGTTTCCGATACTTTTGACTTTTCTGTTTAGATTATTATCCCTTTCTTTATGTATTTATTTTCAATATTTTAAAACAGGATTATTAATCTTAAATTAAAGGATAATTTATTTGACTTTCTTTACTTGGAATTGTTTTTATAATTTAAGAAAAGACGAAAAGAAATATAGTTATGGCTGATAATGCACAATAAAACATAAAACGGTGTAATGTTTCTATTCTAAGAACTAACTCAAGTTTCCTGCGTGACAGGCTGGAAATACTATTTTTTTTTTCTAACAAAGGTTTAATACTATCAATAAGTAATAAAATACAACTATCAAATTTTAAACATATGGGAAAAAAAGGTTAATAACATATGCAAAAATGTTTAAGCCAGACTAATAACTTGTCTTATTTACTCGTATTAATATTTATTTATTTAATAATAACTAATAACTAATTTAATAAATAATTTAACTTTAAGTCGAAAAGATCTATTCTAATTGTTTTGGCTTTTTAGTATGTTTTCATATTATTTATACAGTGGGTGTAAAAAGTATTCGTACACCGATAAATTTGAAATAGAACTTTATGAAATTATAATTTATTAACAAATTTTTTGTAAACGATGAGTTTGTACATATTCTTGGAAATCTTTAGTATAGATATAGCGCAAAAACAATTAGTTAATTTAGTAATTTACAAAATTAACAAGAAAAAACGAAAAATCAACAGAAATATAATTATATTATTCCTTTCTAGTTATGGTTGACCCCATCAGTATGTTTCGAAATGTTATTAGTATCAGTATAGTTCGAAATTTTTTATTATTCACAATTATTGTTGGAAAATGGGATGCAAACGTGCGGGAACTACGATAGAAGAAAGAAAAATTACTATTAGTTTGCACAATCAGTGTAAAAGTTTATCAAAAATATCGCGGATTATAACCAGACATCGCTCTATTATACAAAGTATAATTGATAGGTATGGATTGATAAAGAAATTACAAAATAACCCAAGAAGTGGACGTCTACGAAAAATTAATCAGTATACTGGACGAGTTGTTATTAGAATGATAAAGCAAAATCCAAAAATAAGTGCAATTAAAATAGTATTGGAATACTGGAATAGAGTGATCTTTACAGACGAGAGTAAATTTAATATTTTCGCGTCTAATGGACATTCTACTATTTGGAGGAAAAAAAATTAAGAGCTGAAACCAAAAAACTTACGGCCTACAATGAAACACAGTGGAGGTTCCGTACTTGTTTAGGGCTGCATGAGTGCAGCTGGTATTGGCACATTACATTTTATTGAAAGAATAATGAACCACCGTGTTTACATTGACATTTTAAAATGCAGTCTTTCTTCTAGTGCAGAAAAAATGGGCATTAAAGATAATTTTATTTTCATGCAGTATAATGATCCAAAGCACACTGCGTATAATACGAGAATGTGGATATTACACAATACACCAGCGTGTTTAAAAACTCCTCCGCAATCTTCAGATATCAATCCTATAGAACATCTATGGGATTATTTGAATCGACAAATCAGAAAACATCAAATTTCCTCTAAAGAAGATTTAAAAAATGCTCTCATGGAAGAATGAAACAAAATCCCATCTCGCATAACAACAAATTTAGTTAATTTAATGCCTAGAAGAATTGCAGCAATTATAAAATCAAAAGGAAACCCTACGAAGTATTAATTGATTTTTTATTTTTATTTTGTATTACTAAATTAATTTAAATTACGTTTTTTTCTATGAATTTTCAAAAATTTCGTAACTGTACGAATATTTATTACTTTCATATTTCTGCAAGTTTTTCGATTTTTCTTGTTAATTTGGTAAATTATTTAATCAACTAATTTTTTTGCACTATATCTATACCAAAGATTTCCTTGAATATGTACAAACTCATTGCTTATAAAAAATTAGTTAATAAACTATAATTTCATAAAGTTCTGTTTCAAATTGATCGGCGTACGAATATTTTCTACACCTACTGTACGTTCCATGAAATTCGGTAGCAATCGTAGTTCTGTTTCAATAATTATGATACTAATATACATAGATGCATACGCTTGGCGAATTATTAGACTTTCTCTCAAAGATAATTTATAACGATACGGAATACCTGGCCTTGAGAAATTTGTTGAATGGCTACTAATGGACAAATATAGAATAAAAAACATATGATCTAACATTGTCTGAGTTTTAGGCATTTCATTTGCATTGTAAATAGAGTCAATTTTCTCAAGCCTAAAAATAAATTTAAGAGGATTCTACACCGAAAGCCTCATGTGTTTTCTTTGAACCTATTCGTGAAGATAGCGAATGTCTCTTACGCAACAAAAATCCCGACGCACTTAGTATAAGAAACTGCACATGAAGTTATTGAAAAATGTTATATCCCCAACCAATTAGAAATTAATTCTGGCCCTTTTTTCGAACAAATATTCCTTAATTCCTATAATGAATAAATTTAGTTATACATATATCGTTGGTTATAATCCATCAGTAATAATTATTATTCAGAATAATTTTCCTTCGAAGTTAACAATAATATTTGTGAGGAAAGCTATATTCTAACATATGACGAAGACGTTATCTCTCCATCGATACACAAATATGAATCATCAATAGTTTATGATGTTCTTACGCCCAAGGTCAGAAATTTCGTAGTCAATTTACATCGAACGATGCGACTGTTAAAACAGCCTGTTTTGGTCCTAATATCTATACAATGTTTAACGTAGGCGACCCTTAGATCGGTGAAATATATATTTGTAATGATCTACCTCCGATTATTTATGGTTACAAGTAGACAAGAATTAGTGACAAGTGGCGATTCGAGGTAAGATGAATTGGTTGCGAACTGAACGAATCAAGCAAGGGGAGAATTAGTAAGAAACTGAATTCATCGAGACTCGTATTGATCTACCTCAGAGTTCAAAACGAGACTAATTCGAATAATATAAACAATAAGCGATATATTCTGGATATTACTTACAGTATCTGTTTTTATGTTTTAAGTTAGCCCCAATTTAGGAGTTGTCACAACGCACTACTTAAACTGTTTCACGTAAAGAGGAAATCAAAAAATTGATTGACTGTATTTTTAAAGAGAACCGTTGTGTCTTAATTTCAGAAACAGTTTCATATCGTTTCAATTTTGATTGATCGTCCGTAATGCACTGACTGGCGAGAACGATGTTGAGATTTTCGTTGACTCCTAATGGTCAAGGTGGAAGACTGCTTAATCGTCAGAACATCGGTTTTTGGTTCAATGCATTGCGTTTATGTGCGCTGCTAACAGTGATGAGAACGTTTTTCTAAAGGAACTCTCAACCGTGCCTTATCTGGGCCGGTTGGGTCCCTTATCCCGATATGTAATTCACATTTAGCTAGGATTCTCTATGTCCATTCTGTCCTCTGCTTAAACTATGAAACAAGTAAACACTTGTATGACTCCTTCTTGAATGTTTCCTATGATGGTAAGTGATATCAGTGTTGTAATAAGTCTTTCGCTGAACACGATAGTTGCATAGTGTCGGCGTTAGGTGGTTTCATGTATTCAATTAAGATTCCATACATCTCGTTCTCGCATTTAAAATACTTCAGAGTAGTTATAATTGAAAAGAAGACGTGCGTATTCTTTGAATAGTAAATCTCAAATTCTGATAACTTTACTAAATTTAAGGTTTTTTTTTCCGGGACATTACAATATAATGCACGATGCCATGAATTTACTGCTACCTTTCTGTTTAATCGGAACTTTTGTTAAGCAAAATGGCAAGATGAACAAAGAACGAAGGATAACAGTACTTTTTGAAATGAAACGTAAATATATCTATTAGTTTTTTCTAAATAATATTTAAAGATAAAAGTGATTAATATATCCATTTGTCATGCGGAACATTGTGGTTTGATTCACCAATAGGGAATTCCAAATTTTTTTTAATTTTTTTCTTATTTTCGAACAAAAATATTTATTTGTTCAATTCTAGATTCCTTTTTCCTTTTACAAATAATAACGCCAAAGATAGTAACATCAAAATTATATAATCGAAGACTTCATTATAATTAGGACTAAGGATACTTTAGGACTAATTGAAGAGTGTTTATAGAAAACACTATGTATCGAAATTAAAAAATGTGTTTTTTTTTTTATCATATAATGTTCTACATATCAATGGAAATACTATAGTATACAATTTAAGTGATATATTTTTTTGTGAGAAGTTATCAATAGTATCAAAAGATAGTATCACCGATACGCCCTCGTCGTTTGTTAGGTAACTTTATTCTTTCTTTTGAAAAAATTGATTTTTGGGCTGTTTTCTATTAGGACATTTCAATTGTACACACAAACATCTCCTAACCATCAGAAATTAATTATATAGTTTTCCTTTATTATCTGTCTTTCTTTATACACTTAATATTATAATTATCTAAATCATCGTTCTAATTTCATTCTCAATAATACTTGTAGTATTTAATGCAATTTTAGACTAAAGATAATATTATACTGTGAGTACTCAATCAGATTAATTAGTCTGTAATATACCTCACCGTTTTATACATACTGACTATTCTTTTTTTACATTTTTGTTGAATTTCATGTACATATTCCTTTTATTTTATTATATTAGCAAAAATAAACGTATTTAGAAAAAAAAGAAAAGTTCGGTATTCACGTCTGTCACGCGAATAACGGAGATTCGATTTCCCACTGGGAAGGATTAATTTTTTTTGTTTTGTTCTTTATATTTGTTGTTGTCAGTGTCAGCTTTCCTTTAGAAACAAGTAATTATAGGTGTATGTATTTCTTGCGACATAATACGTTTCAAACAAGAGAGAAAAAAGTAGTGTTCAATAACTTTCTTTTCATCTTTCTTTATAGAAATATTTTTTTTTTAAGAATAGTCATTTTTTCGAAGAACTTATTTAAATTATTAAATCAAGTAAGTCCTATACAAACGACGACAATTTTGAACATTTCGAAGTCTATTCGTAGCTTAAATTGTTGACATAAATTTCAAAGTCTTAATAAATCTTTCGTCACTTTCGTTGTACAAGCGATTTTCATGTACTTATTTTGGTACTAATTTGGGATTATTTTGGTACTTATTTGGCAGTTAACTTCTTTTTTCTAATTAATCTTATTTTTTTCTTTCATTTCCTATATGCCAATATTCATAACATATACTGCAAGATATAAAAACAAATAACGTAAGTAAATATATTTTTACAAATTCAAACTTTTCGGATTTTCGTAAATATTTCGCGTCAATAATACTATTTGAACAAAAGTAATCAAAATGATCCTAAGATATTGAATACTCATTAACCTTTTGAATCCTATAAAAATTCTCAAGACTTCGCAACGTACGAGTTGACGATAAATACTTTCAATATTATCGGTAGGACAATGAAAGTGACAGAAGACTTGAGACTTATTAAGATGTTTTAGACTTTGGTTTCAAAGTGATACAAATGTATCATTAAAACAAACGAAATAAATTCGGAACGATACCAAGTATTTTAGATTCCACCTCTACGTACTATATACACACATACATATGCAATAATTTTGTATATCAGAGATAAAATCAATAATTTTATTATAAATGTCACAAAAAGATATTTGTTGGTCTACGTTGCCTATCGAAGGCGCCGTGGCTTAGTTGGTTAAAGCGCCTGTCTAGTAAACAGGAGATCGGGGGTTCGAATCCCCCCGGGGCCTTTCCTTTTAATTTTGGATTCATGATTAGAAATATAATACGTTTCTATATCGAACAAAAAAAATAATACATGGAATAATTTTTTATGCAATCTCAAGTTCTCATAAAAGTCACGAATGAATCGAATTATCATCAATAGTAAGGCGAAGTTTTATTCTTGGTATTCGGTATTTGTGAAGATACCAAATAGTCTATTAGCAAAGATAAAAAATATCTGCAGATTCGTTCAATTATCGATGCATCATTATTTCTGTCATTATTATTATCATTACTATTATTCCCATTGTTTTTTGTATCCATTTTTACGTCGATACAATGACAGAGTAACATTTTTTTTATAAATGATTCGTCGCTTTTGGTCTTAGAGATATTTTCTTTTGTTTCGATAAGATCTTTTTTCTCCGAAAAATGTAAAATGATTTTAGATTCGTCCAACGATGTAATTTCTTCACTATCGCTAGGCATTATACTACTAGGCGAAGTTTCGCTAATATCAGATAAAATTTTCTGTTCTTTGACTACGCTATTTTCTAAATTCGTTCTCAATTCTACATTTTTGAGGGTGAAATCAGAAAAAGGACTTTCGATTGTCATAGAGCTTATATCGTATTCATCGTTCTTTACATTTTTGAGATCAGACGTGGCGTTGATTTTCTTGACCAAATTTATCTTTGGTGTGCTTGTTAGAATTTTGTCTTTATTCACAAACAAATCGTTATCCAAAGATTCCAATTTTTTATCGTTAAGAATCGGTGACTCAGTCGGAGTAAGATTCTCAGTTATGTCCTCCATATCCGATCGGAGAATGTCCTTCGCAAGATCCTTGGAACTTGAATCAAGCATAACTTTCTCCTTTTGGCTTGTCGATGCTTGTTTCATTTGATCGCGAGTATCACTTTTACTTTCACTAGGCTCCGAGGTATCAACATCAGTTTCGGTATAAATTTTCTTTGCTGTAGGAGTTTGCTTTTTATCGGAGTTATAACGAGCGTACAAATTTTGAAGGATTTCCATATCTCGTGAAGGAAGAGTCTTTGAAGCAATGACGCGTTCCATATGTTGGACGTATGCTTCCTCTGGCAGTACAGTGGTTTGTTCTGCAAGGTATTTTATTTTTTTTTATCCTATTTAAATTTACACATAAATATTTGAACTTAATTATAAAATTAAAAAAAAAAACAATATTTATAATATATATATATATATATATATATATATATATATATATATATATATATATGTATGTACGTATATATGTATGTATCCGTTCATAGATGTCCCAGCAAATATCTCAAGTTAAAAATAGTTAAAAATAGTTTTATAAGAAATATTTACATAGAATCTGCTACAAAGTTCATGTATACATTGTTTTTGTACTTGTAATCTTTTCAAGTCATGAAGATCAACATAGTTTTTTTAAATGAATACTTATATTCTTTTTGCATGTTTATGTAGTAGTGGTCGTTTGCGATAAAAATCATACCTATTAAAAAATTACTATTATGCATCATTTACAAGATAATCGGTATGATTACGACCGATTAATAGATTCCCATTGTATGTTAATTCATAAAATACATTATTTACAAATCAAGCAAGTCGTGTATTTTAACAAGTTAAATGTTAATGATTCTGTCCGATGTAACTGACTTCAAAATATTAGTTAACCTGACGATTGTTTTTCAAATTGTGATATGGAAAACCAATTACTTAAAATGCCGATTACTTCATAAACGATTCATAGTAGCAATTTTTGACTACATATATTTTTTATTGAAAATGATCACTATTATATGAATGTGTAAAATATGACAGGCGTTTGTTTAAAAATACTATGTTAATTTTCATGAATCGAAGAGTATTAGTAAAAAAGAATTGTTGACGTGCACTTCGTAGCTGACTCAAATCAATGCAATCTTCTTGTATAAAATTGTCTCGTAACTTTAACCAATCGCAAGATATTTATTCGAACATCTGTGGATGAATATACTTTATATATTAAAAATATACACATATATATATTATATATATAATATATATATGTGTATATACAGATATATATTAAATATATACATATATATATATATATATATATATATATATATATTAAATATACACATATATATATATTAAACATAATATAATATAATGTCTAATTTTATCGTTACGTTATATGTACATATATATACACACATATATTTTATGTTTCATACCCGAAACAACTTTTACGTCATCTCCGTCTATTTTTGCCGCAATTGATTTGTCAATTTTATCGTTCTCATGTTTCTCCGTTATTTTCTTAGTCGTTTCCTTCAATTCTTTCGTATATTTTTCAACCTCAGTTTCGTTCGAAAACATTGGCGAAATATTTTCATCATTTTCTTCTTTTCCTGGTTGATCTTCTATATTTATAAAACCCTTCGATTTTTTAATAAGCTGACGTTTATTTTGTCGTGCGTTATCATGAGCTTCTATATCTTCATAATTTCTTTCATAATCCGTCAAATCTACGAAACCTTTTTTCTCGGTTACTATAGGATGTGTGTAATTTATATCGTTATTGTAATTAACATTTTCAATTTGTTCATTATTTAAATCAGAAATATCATTTATTGCATTGTCAGATTTAGAAACGTCTTTTTCGTGTTTCTTGACAACTTCTTTTTCTTTCTCTGCCATCTTATTTTTATCAAATAAAAAATGATATTCGCGTAACTTCGTATTAAATGTAAATTGTTCCGTCAATGATATCTACAGATTTCTTTTTATCTACTGCCAGTTATAAAAAGCGCACAAAATTGTAAATGTTAATTACGTATATAAAATAAGTGTTATATGTAGTATATATACTATAATTATAAGTTATAAAAAAAGAATTTGTGAACAAAAAGAGAAATCGACGAGGATGGGATTCGAACCCACGCGTGCAGAGCACATTGGATTAGCAGTCCAACGCCTTAACCACTCGGCCACCTCGTCACACGAGAGTAGCCTTCATAAATACATATAATAATAAACATTTTTAATAATTATATTGAAAATTTAGTAAAAATATTTGTAGAAGTTCAAATGATGTAAATATTTGTTTAAGTATATATGATTCCGTCTTACATCAAAACATTACACATTATTTAAAATAACAATTCACGATATACTCGTATATTTTAATAAAATTGGAAATAAAAAATACACGTAGCATACAGTATAACTTAAATATGTAATCATACATGACTTCATTGTCGATTACAAGAGTGTACGTATGATTTATACAAGATTTATGTGCATGTGTTTAGATCGTTATTATGATCGTTGTGCAAGTGATATTTAAATACGTCATAACAAATGAATTTACTCGATAAACTTCCTAATATTTTCAATATTTATCATAAATAATGCGTAGAATATTACCATTTGACTTTGAACCTTATTATTTCCATTACAATCTATTCAATAAGTAGTCAAGATAGTAACCAATGGCTGCAATCGTGTTAAGTAATCGTTTCCTGTCTTTATTTGTTACAACATGCAATACAGAGAGTTGAGAACAGTCATAACAACGTAAGGAGATTAAGTGGCACTTCAAAGAGATTGAAGAATGGAAGAGACATCAGAAAAAATGTTGACGTACACTTCTGTTTACGATAAGAGGATTGCTGCGAATATTAGAAACGAATTTTCTAGGCTTCAAGGTAAAGAAATATAGCATATGGAGTCATTGGAAAGTATCATCATATTTGGAAAAAGAAATGAATTAATTGCAAATATATGTACAATGCTGTAGTAAAAGGATTTCATATTATTTTTATCTTTATTTCAGGACATTGTTATTTGGATCATGCCGGTGCTACACTTTATTCTGACGCACAAATAAAAAATGTAAGCGATGATTTATGTAACTCCCTATATGGTAATCCACATTCCGTTGGCCTTGCAGGTGGTATTACTCAGGATAATATTGAACAAATAAGACATAGGTAAATACTTTTTTAACAAATTTAACTACTGTATAACTAAATGTATTATTTTTTATGTACTATGATATTTTAGAATATTGAGTCATTTTCACACATCATCAGAAGAATACAGTATTATTTTTACATCAGGAGCAACACAATCTTTAAAAGTGATCGCTGAAACATTTCGCTTTACGAATAATAAAAATAATGAATTTCAATCTACAGGACATTTTATTTACATGCAAGACAATCATACTTCAGTTCTTGGAATGCGAGAGGTTGTCTCTCAAAAAAACATTAAAGTAACATGTCTTAGTCATAAACATGCATTTCAAATATTAGAACAACCAGTAAATTCTTCAAATAATGTAGCAAGTGACAATAACTCTCTTTTTGTTTATTCTGCCCAATGCAACTTTTCTGGTGCAAAATATCCACTCAAGTGGATTCAAAATGTACACAATAACGTGCTTTCCAGCGTCACTAGTCAATTAAATACAAAGTGGTATGTTCTCCTAGATGCAGCAGGATTTGTACCAACAAATGATTTAAATTTATCGATATTTAAACCAGATTTTGTGTGTATATCTTTTTATAAAATGTTTGGATATCCAACTGGTATTGGGGCTTTAATAGTAAAGAATTCTAGTGCACATGTTCTTGATAAAGTCTATTACGGAGGAGGCACTGTAAATGTTTCTCTTAGTTCTGAAATGTTTCATGTGAAGCGTCAGAACTTATATCAAAGGTAAATAAGATAAACATATTTAAATGAAAATTACATATTTTGATAATATTACAATGTTTAATTATAATATTACACTACTTATAGGTTCGAAGATGGAACCATACCATTTTTATCTATAATATCACTACAATATGGATTAGATATATTTTCAAAAATTAGTATAAAGCAAATATCAAATCATGTATTTGCACTTGCCAAATATTTGCATCATACTTTATTAAGTTTGCATCATTGTAATGGTGCACCTGTTGTCAAAATTTATTCAGACAATGACTATGAAGATCTTAACTTACAAGGAGGAATTGTTACATTTAATATTCTTAGATCAAATGGCGAATATGTTGGATATATGGAAGTTGCACATATGGCTGCACTTTTTAAAATACATCTCAGAACTGGTTGTTTCTGTAATCCTGGTGCATGCCAAAGACATCTATCCCTTAAAAATGAGGAAATTTTACAAAATTATGATGCAGGCTATGTATGTGGTGGTACTGCAGATATAATAAATGGTAAACCAACTGGTGCTGTACGAATTTCATTTGGATATATGTCTGTGATAGAAGATGTTGAGACTTTATTACAAATGATAACTAAATGCTTTCTGAGCAAATCAGAAGGAAATTTAAGCTTATCAGAGGTTCGTAAATCAAATCATGTTGAAACTAAAAATAAGAAATACGTTATAAATGATAAAGATAATACAAAAGAATTTGAGGATAAAGCATGGTATTCACCATTTTTATATGGTACAAAATATTTTAAAAATACTAATAACTCAAGAAGTAATATTACTTTAAAACGATTGTTTATATATCCTATAAAATCATGTGGAGCATTTGAAATAACTACTTCTTGGACTTTGAATGAGAAAGGTTTAGAATATGATAGAGAGTGGATGATAATGACATCAAATGGAATTTGTTTGACTCAAAAGCAACAAACTCATCTTTGCTTAATTAAACCTCTTATATCCAAAGAAACGCAAGTCATAAAATTAACATATCCAGGTAAAACTGAAATGAACTATTTTTAGAAAGAAATTTTTTCTTTACTAGTAATGATGTAATTATATGTAACTATTTCTATTTAATATTTTAATTTTACAATAAATCTTTTAGGAATGCCATCAATAGAAGTACCTTTGAAGTATTCTGAAGATTATGTAGATGGTACAATATGCCAAAGTAGAGTTTGCGGACAAAAAGTTCAAGGCATTGATTGTGGAGGAGATGTGTCCGAGTGGTTGAGCTTAGTTATTGGTCATCCAAATTTAAAACTTGTTAGGCAAATTAATCATGAAATCAAAGACAAACCAAAGCAAGGTATATTAAAAGAATATTTCATTTATATACATTTCATACATTTAACTACGCATTTTTTTAAGGATTACATAATCCAAAACTATCTTTTTCGAGCCAAGCTCAATATCTATTATTGAATGAAGAAAGTATATCATGGTTATGCAGTAGAATTATTAATGCAGAAGATTTTAACAAAGATACAGTATTACATAGATTTAGAGGAAACATTGTTTTAAGTGGTTGCAAAGCTTTTGAAGAACTTTCATGGAAATTAATACGAATAGGCAAAACTGAATTCCAGGTTGTTTATTTATACAAATTAGTAATATTATCCTCAATCGGAACATAGAATTCAACCTGTAAATATTATTATGCATGTTAGGTAAATGGGCCTTGTACAAGATGTCAAATGATATGCATTGATCAAACAACAGGCATAAAAACAGTAGAACCATTACGTACATTAGCAGAGGAATTTCATGGAAAATTAAAATTTGGTATATATCTCACAAGATCAACAACAAAAGAAGGAATATTAAATATTGGAGATACAGTGTACTTTGATTGATAATTTTATGTGAAATTTTATATAAATTGCATTACTATGTTATACACATATATACACACACATAGTAAGTATAATAAATATACATTCATATAAATTTTATACTCTACCTGGCATTTTTTAACGTAGAAGATCATGATATTGAACATTCTATAGGTTGTTGTTTCGTAATTTTTTTTACAGGTTCACCATTCGATACATCTTTGATAGTTTCACATACTGCTTCGTAATCTGGAAATGCTAGTGTTTGAAGTTTTGAATAAACTAATGTATCATTAATCTTAATTTCAAAGGATCCTGTAAGAAAATAACAAATTTTTATCTATTTTTAATATATAAAATTGTATATAGAAGTTGTCTTGCCTTCTTTTCCTTCGGTCCCAGACACTTTGGCTGTTGGTACATTCTTCTCTATTAGATTGACCATATCAAGAAACTGTGGCCTATAGTTACAAATTTCACTGTAAAAAAATTTTAGATTTATTAGTAAAATTGAATGTGATTATTGTTTTAGAATCAATGAATCTAAGTATTTTTTCAAGAGGTTATATTTTCTTTGCATACTACAATAACATTTATTGCAATTTTTAATAAGGAATATTAATATATTTACCAATATTCGATGTTAACTTTAACATCGTACATATTAAATAGATATAATTTCGTAAGTTATTTTAATTTAAATTAAACTAAACCTTTGATCGTATCTTCTATGATACATTACTACCAACAGTGATATATCAATTTCATGTATTTCTCATCAAAAATGTAGAATTAAGTACATGCATATGTAGGGTAATATAAATCGATAGTTTGTGGTTGTAACTCGGACGATGTCCTCATTTCGTTTTTATTTATATACCTCTTATGGAAAGATCGATTTATGTTATTAACGTCAATATACAAACTATCAATAGAAAGAAATAACAATATTTATACAATATTTATATAATTTTTTGTATTTTATTTTAAATTGATAAGACTGTGAAATACTAGTTAAAAACGATTAAAGGAAAGTCGAATTTTTTTTGAAGTCATTTGAAATTGCTACGTCGACCTTGGTAGCACTGAGCCAGTAGGCGCCATTTTTTCGTCTGTGCATATGTCGGCTGCTCTTGATGTACCAGCGAATTATTACACTTCGTTATAATACACCGAAAAGTAATACAGTAAGGAATTTAACGAGCTTATCAATATAAAACAATAATTCTTCATATTCTTGAAATAAATAGTGTTCTAGTTGTGCAGCGTACTAGATTGTTACGCGCGAATCTTTTGAAAATCGCGTACGTGGGCAACAGGTGGCAATGTTCAATTTCGCACATGTTTCGCGTTTGTGAGTCAGTTATATATTGAAAATATTAATCTTAGATGGATTATATTTCTTGCAAAGCAACGAGAGGCACATTCTAGTGAACGCAGTAAATCGATACATTTTTTATGTGGTCGTCGTACCTTTAATATATATTAATAGCTTATACAGACAAAGTATCTAGGATAAAAATATATAAAAAATGGATTATGATTACTTAATCAAGTTTTTGGCTCTTGGGAATTCTGGAGTTGGGAAAACCAGTTTTCTGTACCAGTATACCGATGGTACTTTCAATTCACGCTTTGTTTCCACAGTTGGAATTGATTTTAAAGAAAAAAGAGTAGTAAGTATGCATTTTATTTATTTGGTTTTAATTAACTTTAAATCTCTCATATAAATTGTATTCTTATTAATTACTTTGCATTGATCATAGATATATCAAATGCCTGATGGAAGTAGCCAAAGAGTACATTTGCAGCTTTGGGATACAGCGGGCCAAGAGAGGTAGGTACCTTATTAATATTTATTAAGTACAATAACAGTAAACAGCATAAGTAATTTTATAGAAATCATGATATTTTCATGATTTTGTTTTATTTAGAGATAAATTAATATACTTGAGAAATTGCATGGTGGTGAATACATTAATAAATAATAGTGACATATATTAATGGTAACAATATCTCCATAATCTAATAACTTCTCTTAGCATTGTGCATGATATCTTTATAACATATATAACATAATATGTAGAAAACAAAACTAATAAAGTTAGTTTAAATTAATATCATTAACATTTAGGTTTCGAAGTTTAACCACAGCCTTTTACCGGGATTCCATGGGTTTCCTATTAATTTTTGATCTGACCAATGAGCTCTCCTTTCTTGAAGTTAGAAATTGGCTGGAACAGCTTAGGGTACTTGTCTTTTTATAGATTATTGGAAATTTATTTTAACATATATCTAGTACATTGCACATTTTCGGACGATTTTTTTGAGTTATGATCTATTTAACTACATAATAAGGTTGTTAGAATTTTATTAACATTGTTCGTTTGGTCATATTGAGTATGGTAATAGAATTAGTTTGGAGCATGAATTAGTTGCGCTTCAAATGACATTTATAAATATTACTTTTGATTAACATAATTACATATATATATAAGTTGAACAAAAACTCAAATTGTCGTTCGATTTCAATTAAAGAATTATATGCCATTCATACTTTATTAAACGATCATCATATCACAGAGTTATACTAATCCTTTTTTCTTTTATAATGATTCTTATTTTTATATATATATATATATATACACAGATGCATGCATATTGTGAAAATCCAGATATAATTCTCTGTGGTAATAAATCTGATCTTGAGGACAAGCGAGTTATTAGCGAGTATAAAGCACGTGATCTAGCAGAGAAACATGGGTGAGTTTATAAGTTCTTTTATAAATAGCAAGTTTAAAAACATTATTTTATCTTATCTTAAAGATATTTGTGATCTATTAACTTTTCAACATAAAAACATGTAAAGACAAAAGATGTGAATGTGAATTATAATTTTTCTTTGGGGGGTGTAATTGAATCATTGATTTTCAGCTTGGTATATTTGGAAACCAGCGCTGCTACTGGACAAAATGTTGAACGTGCAGTAGAAATTCTGTTAGAACGTGTTATGCGCAGAATGGAAGTTACAGTAGATAAATCATTACTGCCACATCAAAAGATTGTAAAGTGTCACGAGCGTGAGACACCACCTCCTAACAGTTCTTGTTATTGCTGACAGTGTGATTTTGCATAGACAGTTAAACTAGTTTAACTGCTATTGCAATCGAGAGTGTCAGGGGAAAACTATTTCCTTTATTCTCATAGGCAAACAGACCGACATTTAACTTAACTACAATTCATTCAATTCTGGGTAAAAAAGGTTGTGACAAAGGCATTTAATCAGAATTTTTTCTGAAATTAATCAGGTATGTCTCGAGTTGTGAATATCAATATTCTAAGCTATTGCTTCCTACAATGTACAATCCTATTGTCTTCCATGTTTCTTCCTTGTCATAAGAATTTATTCTTTCCTTTATCATATCATTATAATACGTATCATCATCATCATTATCATTATCATCGTATATATATTAGTTCTTAAATGAATCTCTTTGATATATTTTCCTTTCCTGCTATCTTGATATCTTTTCCTTGAAATCTTTAAAAATAATGATTTAACTTATACCTCTATTATAATAATATGCACAAAGTGTTCAAAAAGTCAATCTTTCACCATGTGTCAAAAGTGTGATATAACTATATCAAAGAAATTTTAAAATTTACGAATCTTTATATATGACTAAATGTTTTTGATGCTATTATTGTATGATATTTACTTAGAATCATTAAGTGTAATCATAAGTAATATGTTCAATACAATCAATAATATCATACAATATGCATGAAATACTATATATTAATCTTGTGATATTTATACAGATTTAATATTTTGTTCAAGATAATATAGATAACGATATCGCGTTTGGAAATTATAAGAATTAACGTTATTAATGTAATATGGAGTAAATAATAATGGAGTAATTAATAATGTTACATGGAGTATGTAATGTAATGGAAGCAAGATTATATACTTATACTATATATAGTATAGTATGTATAATATGTATATATATATGCGCGCGCGCGCACACCACACACACACACACACACACACACACACACACACACACACACACACACACACCACACACACACACACACACACACACACACAACATTGTATTTCTTTCTCAACAATTTCTTTATAATTTTGAACTCGATCAGATTGATCAAATATGTTTTAAAATTGATAAATATACATATGTACAGTAATTCATCTTTTGCTCGCGTAAACATAGCGAAATTAAGTATGAAGCGTGGCACTTGGGAGGAGAAAGATAGCGCGGTAAATATCTCTGACGTTGGAAACGAAGTTTCGTTAATTGCCATGGGACGAAGAATATACCCGGACGTTTTCGTTCGAAACTTCAGGGACTTTCGTCAGAACAACATCTTAATTATTAGCTAGCTATTTATATATTTGGTTTGCCTACATAATTGAAATCTTTCATTTTATTTATTTGCAAAGAAAAGTTTTCTTTAAATTCTATATGAATTTTATTTTTAGTTAATGTATCATATAATCATTGGTCTCATTAGCGAATCTTAAAAGTGATTTTTCACTTGCGTTAAAATTTTTTTTTTTTTCTTTGATCGCATTGTCACGAGTAATAAGAACAATCCATTAGTGCGATGCCACGAAGTTCATTCAAGTTAAAAAAAATACATATCCTTCACGATATTAGTCACGAAGTAAAAATTCCTTTTTATTTTTAATAACTCCATTATATTATGTTCGATCATGGATGAAAATAATCAAATCAATTTAACATGGAAGTATGAAATCATTTCCATGATTTATTTATTTCCGAGATATCCATGCATTCGTATTTATTTTTTTTATTTGGGACCTTGTTTTGTTCACAATTGAAACCTCTTGAATACAGCGTTTTATTAAAACTCCAATTTATGAGTGTGTCGGACGAAAAGTATATATGGATTTCACGGTTTTAATCAAACCTTGGGGATTTAATAAGTTCACGAGAAATCATAAATATTGGAATTCGAACAGGTTGACGCGTGAACGTATAAAAAAAGAAATGCATAGGAAAAGAAAAATACGATGATATCGATATTTGATCGTATATAACATATTGATATTATATTTTATAGGATGGATAATATATTTTCGAAACAATGCACGGGAAGAATCGACTTGATCAGGTGAGATCGAACGTTCGTCAGATGACCAAAGCAATTTAGTACAGTTCGAGTGGAAGCCTCGAACGATCGACGAGGGAATACGAGCAATTTGCGCTTTAAAGTCCTGCAAGTACGATGTCTGTGTTCAGGCGTCCATAGAGCTTGGTTGTCAGTAACACGTCGACACGCTCGAAGTCCACTTGGAGGCTTTCAATTTGTGTCTCTCGTCTTGTCGGAAGCTGCTAATTATTATTGCAGTTCCCGTTAGTTAATTTGAATCAAATAGACGAAGGTAGAATCGTTTGAAGTCGAAGGGTTAGGAGTCGCGATAAGAAGATGACATTTATCGAAGCGTGTTAGCTGTAATGCTTTAGAATTTACTTACTTTTCGTATTTGCTCTTATCCTCTCGATTGTTACTCGATGCCAGTTCAACGGCAAGTTTCCATGAAGTTGGTAGCATTGGCTCGAAAGTTACGAATAGAAACTTTCCGTTGATATCATTCGTTCCTTTAGATTCGAAGAGGAGAACCGAGAAAATCGACGATACTATATGGATTCAATAACAGGCTATATAAACGAGAGGAATGAAATAAGGTTTTCAAGGTATCTTGAAAGAAACCTTAATGGACAAAGTACGTGTATCTGTAGGTTTTTTTTTTTCATTCTTTCTCTCTTCTTATCTTAGTAACTACGTTGAACAGGTGTCTCGGTAAGAAGGGCTTCGTTCCTTAGCGGTTTCGCATTTTCTAGACTCGCATACGCATTTTGTATTTTCTAGTTTATTTCAGTGAAAAAAAGAAAGAAAGAAAGAAAGAAACAGTATGGAAGAGAAAGCTGACAATAAACACGCAGAATTGTATGCTTTTTTCTCTTTGCCTAACGCATGTATCGTGGTAGTATTATTCTTCTCTTTTGCACAATCTTTAGTCGGACATTCGTTATTTCTTTTTATGAGTTAGGCGCGAGGAAAGGTTTATCGAATAGATTGATAGGCGAGGAAAGAAGAATTTTTGGATAAATCGAGGAGATACAGTCAAGTGAAAGATAAAATGAATTTATGTCGTAGCTTCATTGTGATTCTTTCGTTTTTAGGTCGCATATGTTATCGAGCGATTTATAATTTCCATTCCTGTAGACATTCGTTATTTCTCTCTCTTTCTCTCTCTCTCTCTCTCTCTCTCTCTCTCTCTCTCTCTCTCTCTTTCTTTTTGGTTAAAGTCTTGACTCGAGTTAGAAAATCGAACTTCTTTGAAATCGTCGATACACGTAGTTACATCCTCCGATCGTCGAACGAGTTTGTCACATCGTTTATTCAAAAATTCCTGTTTCCGTAATCAGACAGGCATCAGGGAGATATGGAGTAGCGAAGTTCTTTCTTTTTCTTCCTCTTGCTCTTTCTCCTTCTCTGTCTATTTTTATTTCTCTTTTTCACTCGGATGTGAAGAATGAAACTCGCGTTGAACTATATCTGGATGTGTTTACAGGATTCGTATCTATCCGATGCTTGAGATTCTCGTCTCTTTTCTTCCATTTTCTCATCCCTAAGGGACGGCGCGAATGTACTCGATTGTTTCATTTGAGATTGTGAAACACGAGAAACTGGCTTAGGGGAAGCTTTACACTGTTAAAGGATGGAATGGTGTGAGGGGGCGGCTACTATACGACGTTTGGACATGAGAACGATCCTTGCAAGGGCTGTCTCTTTTCCTTTCTTCTCTCGTTTTGGTTCATTCGTTTTCTCGCTGTCCTATCTTCTATTTCTTTTTCTGTCTCCTTCTTATTGCTAAAGGTGGTACAGTACGAAGAAGTGGCATCCAAGTTTCCGCGTTTCTGCGTTTTTACGTCCTTCAATGGAATTGATTCTTTCAAGACGGGAAGAGCAATTTTTCTTTAATTCCGTCACGCGGAAAATCGTACCGCCTCGGACGTTATTCCGACTCGTTCAAAATCGTATTTCCATTGAGAAAAAAAGAAGGTATTCGTGAAAATCTCACAAATAGCTCTTATCGATTTTGTTCTTTGGAACGTACGAAAGAATTATGATTGGTTGTCTTGGTGAAAGAGAGAAAGAGAGAGAGGGAGGGAGAGAGAGGGAGTGAGGGAAGGAGGGAGAGAAGAGAGAGAGAGAGAAGGAAATGTATAAAGATAATTAGTTTAAATTATAGTGAATGAAGCAAATATAGAGAGAGTGTGTGTGTGTGTGTATATATAAATATATACACATTTAAATTAAAATTGATTTAAGACTAAAACTGTCCGAGTCAATGGTAGCCTACCTTTTCTAGAATAAGAAATTATTCCTATTCCGTTGGAGCCAATTAAAGATTCTTCTTTCCTTCGGGATTATATACCAATACTATCACAGACCTGTATCGCTACTGTGAAAAGGTGGGACGCTGGTTGATCGATCGTGGCCCTTTTCCAATTAACGTCACGTCTTGGACCCCGGATCGTTATCCTTATCGTCGGCTATTTCTTGAATCCGGTCAGCCGATAAAGAAAGTCTCACGAAAGGTATCTTTCTTTCTAACTTTCGTTCTTTTTTCTTCTCAAAACTCGGTCAATTCTCTCTCTCTCTCTCTCTCTCTCTCTCTCTCTCTCTCTCTCTCTCTCTCTTTCTCTTTTTCTTTATATTTCAGTTGAATCTCTATGGAGAATCCACCATCGGCCGTTTTCCAGGCGAAGGAAAATACACTAGCTTGCACTGACACACACACACACAAACACACACACGGCTTCTTTCGCTTTGTTTTAAGATTGTTCAGGGAATCGTAAATGGTGAAACTCGACGCTACTTCAGAATGCGTCCTGTTCGTTCGCGTTCGATACTCTTTCGGAAAATCTACCGTTGAATACTTCGGAGCAGGAGTAAAGGAAGAAAGTTCATGCGCGTATTACTATATAGAGAGAAAGTTCTATGATCGTGCTTTAGGGTACGAACAATTACTTCGAACGTGGATCGTTCGAACGAACGAGGAAAGTTTATAAAAATCGTATACTGCGATAAGCTTACCGATTAATCCTAATGTCTTCGTTGGATCTTCACGATCAATGAGAATTTTCAAGATAGAATAATTTTTTATTATTTTCATCCAAAATGAGGAAATATCTTTTTGATTCTGTCCATATATTTTTAAATGTTCCGTATGAAACTTTTTCTTATATTACAATAGTTACTAATTTACTTTGTATGTATATCAAGTAAAAAATTTGTAGGATAATTAAAAGTTGAATTTTGTTCGTGTAAACTTTAATAGACGATGGTAGTTCACGTTTTTAATTAACTTTCAATTACCAACGGAAACTGCACGTTGCAATTTCGTGTAGATCGAAAGGAATTTTAATTTGTCGAAAATCATATTTGGTCAGACCAATTAGAGAAACAAGAGGGAAAGAGAGAGAGAGAGAGAGAGAGAGAGAGAGAGAGAGAGAGAGAGAGAGAGAGAGAGAGAGAACTCCGAGATAGGAAAACTCCAAGTAGATGGTAAAATAGTAAAAGAAAGTGTAATTATATTGGACCATTTCGAAGTGAAGTAATTTATAATGTGGAAATAAAATGCTCCGGTTGGTCTAGGATAGTAAAGAATCGTCGAGAATCAGCAGCCGTGTAGACGTTGTAGTCAGTACGAAGAGAAGGATGGGAGAATGATATTCAATGTGAAAGATGCCTAACAGGATATGGAAATCATGAGAGCATAAAGGGTGGCTTCAATCGTATGGTAATTCGATTTGAAAATATTCGATCCGGAATCTTTCTCGACTGATAGTTACTACGATGCGCATTCGAAATTATTATTTCAGTTATTATTTTTCATTCGTAAAATTTTCTAATTTTCATTATTCTCTAATGTTCGATTCCTTTATTTTTTATTTTTAAAGAATAGTTTAATCATCGATTATTATTTCGTGGGAAGCGACTAGTCAAGATCGTTTTCATTGTCACGCAAAAAGTTAAAAACACCCAGGAGCAATGTTGCTGAGAATCGGACAGGTTTGTGTGATTTATGCATCGTTCGATCGTATTTATGAGAATTCGACGAAGAGATTTCTCCAGGGAACTATGGTATCCTATCGACTCTTTCCTATCACCAGTCGAGCTATTCGACCTTGTCTACGAAATGTTTTTGCGCGTTATAAAACGTTCACGTTTCGTCGGGTTGGGAAATTGACGCGATCGTTTACTTCGATATTGTCAACTTGCCGATATATTTTTATAACTTTATCTATCGAAAGAATGTCGATATAGATTGGACGGTAGATTCGTACGATTTGTGTATACCATTCCAAGTTAATATCTTAGAAGTAGAGTTTCTTTTATCAATAATATTAACTATTGATTTGCAACTGATCATAAATGTGTGCGTATATTATACTTATATATACTTACATAGATTATATTTATGTATACGTACAACATACACAGCGTACACGTACAACATACACAGCGTACACGTACAACATACATAGCGTACACGTACAACATACACAGCGTACACGTACAACATACATAGCGTACACGTACAACATACACTACCGTACAAAAGTATGTGGATACTTAATAATTTTAGGTGATTCGTAGAAAATATAATGCATATTATTATTGTTTATCGATATTTTTCGATGAACCCTATTATAAACATGTATTTAATATGTTATAATAGTATTGAATTGCAAAATTTAACCATCCCTTTGGTGTAAATGAATAAAAGTTTTTCCAGTAGTTTAATGCTGCATTATATTCTGTTGCTCGCGGATGGTTTATAAGGCTTAATTATTCCATTTTCTTCGATTTTTGTGTTCGTTTTCCTTGAACTGTGTTTCATGATATGATCTGCTATCGTCTTAAGTCATAGTTTTAAAGATTCTAATTTAAAAATAATAGAATGGCCACACTAATCTCTCGATTAGAAACTCAGTGAAAAACTGTGGGATCACTTAGACATACAGGTTAGAAAACGATGTCAACGTCCGAGAAACATCTTTGGGAAATTTTGCAAGCCGAATGGATCAATAATGAAAGTGAGATATTGGAAAATATAATAGCCAGGATGCCACGACTTGTAAACGTGAGCATAAGAGCACGCGGTGAATACATAGACGAAAAAAGTATAATTATTTTTTTATAAACATTCGTGAGATATTTACCGAATTATTATGAAAAAATATTTCCTAACATTGTAAAAAGTAATATATACAAAAATGAATCAGATTTACCAAAGATCTCATAACGTTTTTTAGGCAGTTATAAGAATAAGGAAAGTGTCCGCATACTTTTGTACGGCAGTGTACGTACATAGATACCAACGGCATAGGTACCTGCTGTATGTATTTTTGAGGAGTGGTTTGTGACGAGAAAACCGTGAGCATAAACATCCGTGTATATGCATGCAGAATCATGAATCTAATTTACGAGAGATGAGCACGTCCGCCTGTCTGATTGTCCGTTCCTAGTAAAAAGTTTTGCGATCACACAGGAATTTCTAAGTGCGTTCTCTTCACGCTAAATTACCATCGTGTTTGTCACAATAGAGCTACTCTGTTTTGACGTTAAGTATTAATGGGATATCTTTCATCACTATACAAAAATAAGTCATTGTGAACGATCGTGACTCGAGATTACTCGTATTATGAAAATATCTTGAAGTATTCTTCGTCCGAAATAAACTATAAAAAAAAGCAGATGTATGTTTTTCATTTAGCCTTTTTTTCTATCTCGGCTCTTCTAAAGTTAGTTAAATTTCGAGCGAAAATGTTGGTTGTTCGACTACGAACGGTTCGAATACGATAACAAACGAAAAAAGGCGAAAAATGTTTGAAATTCGAGCTCTGATGGTAAATATTGTATAAAAATATCTCTTCGTTCATTTTAAAAGTGACGGATATTAAAAGTTTGTAAGTACGAAAGAAGTTGTGCATTCCTAAAAGTATTCTCGGAATTGGAGTTTTCGTTGTCATTCGTCGTTCTTTTTCGTCTTTTTTCTTTTTCGATCAGACTTTTATACTTCGAATTTGCGAAATCGATGAAGAATTTATGCATAGAATACGATCTTATCATTTTTAGTAGTTTTTTTCTAACCCATAGAAAATGCGAGCACTCGATATGCAATACTTTGACATTTGAAAAGTCAGTTTAAGGGAATTCTTCCCCTTGATCGATTTTTGTAAATGTCAACTTTTTATCACAACTTTATTGTTTCCTTTTTTTATTTTCTGTATTAACTTACAGATCTATGTATAGAGAGTGTGAAAAGTATTCGTACATTATAGTTTTGTACTACAAAACTTCGAAAACTATAATTCGTACATTACAGTTTTCTATAATTGTATATTCCTTTGTTATATCTTTTTTATAAAGTAATACATTATTATAATTATTTTATCGTAATTATAAAACTACTGTAACTATGGTAACTATTTCACTGCAGTATCACTTTGTAAATTATACTATAATATAAGACAATAAGTATAAGATTATACTATATATATATATATATATATATATATATATATAAGATTAATATAAGATTATACTATATATATATATATATATATATATATATATATATATATATATATATATATATATATATATATATATATATATATATATATATATATGTACTCCAGTAAATGTATCTAGTCTGGTATCTTGGGTAACAAAATTGTTGTCCAGCCTTTCTACCAATAATTTGAAGGGAGTGTCGTATCTTGATTTACTTGAAAAGTATTTATTTATTCATTGATCGTAGAAATTGTTGAAAATGATTTGAATATACTGGAAAATGTTTTTTCAACACAATAGAACACATTATACAGTTCCAATATAGTAGTTTTTAAACCAGTATTTTTCTGATCATTCACATGCTTGGAATTTTTTTATAAGGATATTTAAAATCAAGAATATATATATGCTACCCAATCAACTTCAATGGGAGATCTTCGGTAGCACGTAGTCAAAGAATGCTGTCAGACTACACTGAATGTACTGCATAATGTTCAACGTAACATTGAGTAAAGATTAACTGAATAAAAATTACTGCATGAAAGTCGGCGTTTGAACATTTAATAAAATAAAATTTTGTTGTATTTGAAACTTCGAAACACATTTTCTTATAAATTTATTAACCCAACATTTAAAAAATAGGTTCATTATAAATAGGTTCATTATAAGAGTATTAAAAGGTCATATATAGGTTCATTATAAGAATATTAAAAGATCTTTTGAAATGATGTGCCACTTGACCTTTGTTGCTATTTAAGATTTTTAAGTGGGTGAATTTATATAAGAAAGACTTGTCCCCATCACTGGATTTCATAATAATCTTAGTGGACATTTTTAGTTGGGACACTTTATTATACATTGTTACGCGCAACCATGTGCTTGAACAAAAAATGAATTTTGATAACGAAGCAAGAACAACTTATTTATAATATCTTTACAACCATCTTACATCTTTACAAACTCTCTTAAGGAAATATGTCAGATATTTCAGAATGTTTGCGAGCCATGCCTTCTCAGGCCGAGTTCCCTTAGAAGACAAATGACAACCTGTTGTTATGTGTCAATATTTCTGGGTACCTAGAAACGGCCTTCTAGTTCTGAGTTTTCTCCGAACTCCTAAAGGTCGGTTCAATAATATATAAAATATTATTATTACTGTATAAAAGGAACATGCACAAACAACAGAGAAATACAAATATTGGTTTGGCAATTAAGTGATTGCGGATTTTGTCAATAGATTCTTATTTAAAATCTGCAATCACTTAGTTGCCAAACCAATATATACAACACATACACACACACACATCATATAAATATATAAAATTACATTGAGAGTATTTTTTATATTCACTATGATATAAATTCAATATATAAATTCCATACATCATAGAACCATCGAGCGTTCCGAACGTAAAGTTTTCGCGGACATTGAGATCTTTTTAGTCGAAACGGAGGGTAGATGGGAAGAGGGCTAGTGAAACGTAACTCTCTTGGCCATTCGAAATCTCGAAAATTTGCGGGAATAGGTAAGTCGTAAAGATAGATCGAAGGAGCGTGAGGGAAATCGTAAGCGTTCTAAAATACTCTGAGGACAGTTCGTGCAGATATCAAGTTCTCGTCTGAACCATCACACAGTAAGTTCTTACGGCCTGAAGGAACTTCGAGTTCCCGAACTCGAAGCGTTAAACATCGATTAAACGGATCTCTCTCTCTCTCTCTCTCTCTCTCTCTCTCTCTTTCTCTCTCTTTCTCTCTCGTTCTCTTGTAGTATGTATGTAGGTACTTACGACGTCCACCGCACCAGATTGTACCTACGAGGCCGAACAAATTACAAGTCCCCTTTACGTCTCGAAGTCGTGTTAACTTCGTTGTGAAAGTGAGTGAACGAAGTTTTGATGATGATTAAGCTATGTTAATGTTTAAATGTTAATGTTGAATATCGAAAAGACCATTCTGCAATTGCTTTTTCCTATTTTTTTTTTATTTTCCTCTTTTTGTCTCTCTTATGATCTTCCCTATTAAAGATATTTCTTTCTACATATTTTTATAATTATCGCGTGAGATAGTAAAGAACTGTTTGATTAACTATTTCGTTTCTAAGATTGTGTCAATTTTTAAATTTGCCAAGTAGTAGCAAGCTCCAATTTATAATTGGAAAGGAAATATTTGCAATTACCGGGTATCTCTTGAGAACTTCCTCGCTTTTTCTTTTTTTTCTCTCTCTCTCTCTCTTTCTTTTTCTTTCTCTCTTTCTCTTTTTGTTGGATAAAGAAAAAAAAACAGAAGAAAAATAAAAAAGAAAAGAAATACATCTCGGATTCCGGACAAATCGATCGTATTTGTCTACGACTATGCGACATTTCGCGGGGCATCCCTACGCTAGAGTTTACTGTTTATATTCTTCGGAGGCTACACTCTCCAGCGTGTTTACAGGTATACTCGCGGAAAGCTTCATTATTAAATAGAGTACTGGATGGACGGAAGAGCTTATTTTTCGATACAACTTTCGAACTCCCCAGAGTTCATTTTCGAGCTCTTGCAGTTTCAATGCCGTAAATAATCAACTTAGTTGATCAAATTATTTGGATGTTATTTTGTCTTTATTGAATTCTCTTTTATATTTTCTATTTTTTTTTCTTCTTTTACTTCGAGTCGAACATATCTATCGAATAATCGTATAAATTATGAAATTAATTTTACGTAAGAGATAATCTAATTTTATTTCTTTCTTCTCTTTTATATAATATATATAAAAGAGATATATATATATATATTTTTAGAATACGTATAGATAGTGCATCAACCTTATAAATATTATCAGTGGGATTTGTAAAATGGAGCGACCTCGAATGAGGAGCGTAGAAAACGCGTTAACGATTCCAAAAGCGTTCCTTGGAATTTTATCCCACGTTTGATGCTCGCTCGTGCGAGAAAACGTGGTCGGTCTTCGCGTATGAAATACGTGGATAAAAACGATTCCGTCGAGGCCATATTTCAACGATACTACTTATACCGTGAAACCGTGTACCATCGTTCTTCTTGGAGGCGCGTCTGCTTTCGAGTTCACCCTACCACCCTTCCTCCTTTCCTCCCACGGAAATTATATGCGGAGTGCGAGCCAGATATCTACGTTCGGCGAGGGCCGGTGGATATCTAAAATTCAAACTGCTTCGGCGTTAAGCTTCGAATTAATGCCAGATGTCGTCTACGACGATGCTTGAAGAGGAGGAGCAGCAGTAGTGAGAAAGAGAGAGAGAGAGAGAGAGAGAGAGAGAGAGAGAGAGAGAGAGAGAGAAGAAGAGGAAGAGGCTTTTTAATCTTTCGACCGTTCGAACTTTCGGCCACGTTGGAAATTCTCTTCTCAATGCCTCTTATCGACTATATCACCCTCTACTTTTTTTACCAATTTTCCGTGAGACTTACGAAATGATTTTGGATTACGGCCGAATAACGATAATAATAATAATAATAATAATCATAATCATAATCATAATCATAATCATAATGATGATAATCTTGTCACCACGAGCCAGTAGTCGATTTGAAGTGGAATACCAAGCTATGTCCTGGTCGTGTTGTCGGCCACTCAGTATACGAAACTTTGAGTTCGGCTGTTTGCACTACGGAAGCATCATTCGTCGAGTAGTTCACGGTGCTAGAAATACATTGTATTAACTATGTGGTCGCGTAAATTGGTTTAACTAAACTGCCTCGACCATGTATCTTCGTTTACTTGTTTCTCTATGTATATGTTTGTATATGTATTTGCCTATGTGTATATATCAATCGAGCGACGTCAAGCTCGACCGTTTTCGACGCTCGACTTTGAATATAACTAGGACCGAGTATACAAAGTTCTTAATTGGCGAAAGGAGATTGCTGTCGTTTCAGCAGAAATGTTCCCTTTCTCTCGGCAAAATTCATAAGAAATTTCTTTTCCTATCCTCTTTAATACCTACCCGAACTTTATCGTCTTTATCACATAATTCACTTCCGGTCAGTAACTTACCTTCCGTCTCTCTTTTCCTGTATCGATTTAGATCGCTACCAATAAAGTCAATGCAGTCTACATTGTCGAGTTATGCGGTCATTTTCCACGATAAATGTCCAAAGATATTAAGCAGTTATCGATCAATCCTATGAAGAGACCGAGCTCGTTTTGTGGAACTTAAAGTTGAACGATATTAAATTCTTCCCAGTTAAATATTTTTATACTACTTTTTCTTTTCTTGACGAATCAGCAGAGAGTTTACATATCGGAAATAGCAATGACTCACTTCTCTCTCTCTCTCTCCCTCTCTCTCTCCCCCTCTTTTTTATATGTTGAAAGCTATCAGATTCGATAATTCAAATCCGTTTTCCGTCGTACTCGTTTCGCTTTTACTCGTGAACGATATCGTCGAACTGCTTTCATCTCCCTCTCTTTCTCTTTCCTTTTCTCTCTTTCTCTCTCTTTCTTTTTCTATTTCTCTCTTTCTCTTTTGTGGAGTATCGTGGCGAATCGCAGAACGTGTTTACACGACGAAATTGAGGCGTTCAACGGCAACGAGCGAGTTGCAAGGTGCAACCACAAAACCGCAGCCTCCGACAACCGCGAGGTACCTTATCTCATCTGGCCACTGTTAAATTATCCAAGCTTGGAACGAGTTATCTTCCTACTATTTCCCTCTCTCTCTTTCTCTCTCTCTCCCTTTCTTCCTTACTCTCCTGTTTCAGATACGAGGGAAATCCGAATGATGCCCAAAAGCGGCGTTAACGTATGTGACCGAAGTCTAAGGGAAAACGAAATTGCTCCGTTCTACTTCAGGTGCCTTCAGAATTTCGATAACGTCAAAGGATCTTAAAGATATGGATGGTGGGTGAGAGAGAAAGGGAAGTGGATATCATAGGAAAGAAAAGGAAAGAGGGTAGAAATTCTGTGAAATATCGCCCGAGGCCACGTGCTGAACTTTGAATATATCGTTTGTGACTACTTACCGAACTCTGTTCCGTGAATCGCGATCGTAATTCTTCGCTTCTGAGTTAGCTACGAATACTATGTTCTAAGTATTGCTTTCTTCGGTGAACTTTTCGTCTCTTCTTGGCTAACTATTGAAAATTTGTTGGCGCTAGATCTTCCCGAAGAAACGATTGAAAATATCGTATAAATAAAAGAAAATTTATATTCATAAAAATTTTTAGAAGGAAGTATAGGAAATATCGATGATTCCAGTTGTTACTTTGTCGTAAACGATTTAACGTTTAGATTTTCCTAAGGAACTAACACACGTCTTACGAAGATCTTCGTCGCTTTTCGAAGACCGCCGTCGGGTAACGTAATTATAACTTCAAAGTGGTAGTCGTAAACTTTGTTTGCCGGGTGTTAGAACTCCGAGTTCGTCTCACAGAGTCGCTACTTATCTCACCTGCCGTTTCTCTTACACATTATTTCCATTTCCGATTAAAAGGGTAAGTATCGTCGACGAACTTAGAGTTTCCAATTCTCTCTCTCTCTCTTTCTCTTTCTCTTTCTCTCTTGCTTTCTTTTTCTACATTCGAATAGATCGAATATGTTTCGTGTTTTTTGATGAGGGAAAGAGGGAAAGATTTAAATCGGCGATCGCGTCGGTAAATATTTCAAAGCTTGAAACCCCTTCTCGTTTTTCCTTAGCGTGAAAAGGTGTAAAACCAGTTTGGGGTGGGAAAATCTCGGCGCGCCACCAAGGATTAGCATTTAGAGTCAAACCACCCTCGCTTTCTGGCTCCTCGTTTCTAGCCGTGTACAGCATTGTGATATACCACGTACTTTGCTACCCGCATCTCTCTCTCTCTCTCTCTCTCTCTTTCTTTATATATATATATATATATATATCTTTATCTCCTTCCCCTTCTTTCTTTCTCTTTCTTCCTCTTTTTCGCTTGTTCTCGAAACGGAGAACGAGTATTTGTGTACATGGTATTCCCCGACTACGTCGTAACTTACCCGACGTTTTAGATTTCCATAGCGATTTAAGTCCCGAATGGAATGCGCCTTTATCACCGAGAACGCACGAGGAGGAAAGAACGAGAGAAAGACAGAAAGAGAGAAGAGGAATAGCCATTTCATAATTTCAATCCTTTAGAGAATACTTCCCATACATCTTCGACGATGAGGCAGATACATTCGTAACCTTGGAAGAACCGAGAAGAGGAGTTTGGATCTTGTTAAAGTACACATTCGTGTTGCTCGATCTCTTTACTTTTTTCTTCTTATCAATCCTCTTTTTCAAGATTGATTTTATACGGGGATGAGAAAAAGATATTATTTGAGATAGAGAAAGTTACGAGTTACAGTTATGAAGAATTTAAAAAAAAAGATATCGTATATATATGTATGTATCTCTCTCTCTCTCTCTCTCTCTGTGTGTGTGTGTGTGTGTGTGTGTGTGTGTGTGTGTGCGTGCGTGCGTGCGTGCGTGCGTGCGTGAGAATGAATGAGAGAGAGAGAGAGAGAGAGAGAGAGAGAGAGAGAGAGAGAGAGAGAGAGACAGAAAGGTATAACTCGCGTTTTACTCACATGATTGCGCGATTGAAGTCTTGGATGCGACGACAAAAGATAAAAATCGTTACATGTTTCTATCTCTTTTTCTCTTTCTTTTTCTTTACTCTTTTGTTCCCTGTTTTACTATTCCTGTACAACGAGTAGGTTGCAACACACAGTCAAAGATTACAGACTCGTTATTTCAGAGACCTGCTTTGTTACGCTTTATTACGGTGTCCCAGTTTTCCTGATACACGTGAGTTCGCAAGTTGCGGCCGCGATCTCGTCATATTATGCCCGCGAGTCTTGACAAATGAATTCGTTCCCTTCACTCCAGATTTCCCCTTACTTCTTCCGTGTTTCACGTAATAGTAGTCCTGTATCATAGAATGCTTGAGAGTCAATTCGTTAATGTACTTAAGTTATGATGAGATTATGAAGGTTTATGTTATTTTTTCGAGTTTCTGGCAATTCGAGGACAATTTTGACACTATGTCGAAACAGAATATTGTTTTTTCATTAATACTCGTATTCGATAGTTACGAGTAACGAGAAAATGACAACATTTTTATTATATGTTAATATGTTTTATTTTATAATTAACGGATAATTAATTCATCGATAGTCAGAGATCGTAATTTACATAAAATATTATCCCATATTTTCAACTTCAAGTTACGATTTATGAATACGAGTAGTAATAGCTCATTGGATGTGAATGCTTTAAAATTGGGTATTACTTGTCAACCTTTATTACTAAAACCGATAAATACCGAAACTGATATATTAACGATAACTGAAAACATATGGGTATTTATCTCTATTTTTATATTGCAGACAAGGATGATTAAAACTAAGACATGTTACTTTTTTTTCCATAATTTAAAACTATCAAAATATATTTAACGATAATCAATTTCTAAATTTACATTTTTGTTAATCCTAAATATTAACATATCGTAAAGGATATTGTCGAATAAATTATATCTTAAAGATGATAGTACGTATTTCAAAGATAAGAACAATTTTAAAATATTTTCTTTAGATCGCCTTCATGGCAGACTGGGAGGAAAGAAAAAGTATCTGCAATGACGGTGACTAAGATGAAGAAGTTTTTAGTGACCAAATGGTCTATGATCTATGACAATGCATCATTGCAATAGAAGAGATTTAGGATTGTTTGATTATAAAATGATGAATTTTGTCAAGGGTTCTTAAAAAACAAATGTACGTCGTAATAAGGTAATAATATCTTTGCCATAAAACATTTAATCGATTTTTAAGCTCAATCCCTAATAAATAGTATTTATACTCATAATGGCAATAAGACAGAATTACAACGTTTTGACGATTGTAACATCGTATTATTCTTCATTTGCGATCACACTATATATATTACTAGAGAAAATCTGATAGCTATTTTGGCTTCGGTATTATAGTGATTTTTATACTATTATATATTGTATAGTTAAAATCACACAGAAGTTATAACTTTGCCAACAATCAGTCATAAAATAATAATGGTTTTAAATTTCTGCTTACACGTATCTTGAAAATTATAATGAAATAGAAAAACCGAAAAAATTACCGGCTAATATCAATAAACATACTGTCATTCTCATAGTTCTTTTTCTACAACGGTATGAATTTTTTCGGTACAACCGAAAAATATCAGTATAATGCCAGTATTTTTCGCTTTCAAAGTCCATGTTTAAAATAAATATCGATTCTTTCACTTGTTCGCAAGAGCACTTGGTTTTATCTTTTTTATCTATATAAGATATCTGAGAAGAAAGAGAGGTAATTCGTAGAAAGAGGATAATTATCATTAGTTTTGCCTTCTCTTTCTTCTTATTTCTCTCTTTTAGAAACTTTCGAACGTCGATTGGCCATCGTAAAATGTTCGAAGCTTTCAGTCTGTCGTTAGCAGACACGATTATTATTTTAATGACGGCTTAATTTAAGGTTCGGACAAAAGGGGAGGAACAGAGAATCCCAAAATCGCTGGTAGACGATCGGTTACGAGGCGTCGATAGCAGTAGTACGAATATATAATCGAAATATGGTCTCCCTTGGTCTTTATCCGCACGCATGCATACACGCACGCATTCGCTTATAAGAGAGAGAAAAAGAGAGAGAGAGAGAGAGAGAGAGAGAGAGAGAGAGAGAGAGAGAGAGAGAAATAGAGAAGGAGACTGATAAACAGAGAGAGAGAGAGAAAGAGACTGATAAACAGAGAGAGTGCGAGCGAGAGTGGTCATGTCCAGGCGGTGTCCACATATTCTGAAAGCAGTTCATTGTGCGGACATTCGACCCGTCTGTTATTGCCGAGTCACCCTCGGCGAAACCTATCGTGCCCTCTCCATTTTCCCTCCTGTATGTGTGAACGTCTACATATATCATATATATATGATATAATATATATGATATATATATATATATATATATATATGATATAATATATATGATATATATATATATATATATATATATATGTATGTATGTATGTATGTATGTATGTATGTATGTATGTATGTATGTATGTATGTATGTATGTATGTATATATGCACGCGCGCGTGCGTGTGTATGCGTGCTAAAGCTATTCTGTTAGCATTATATATACAGAGAGACATGAAGCGTGTCTCTATGCATACGGAACACGTATTCACGTATGTTCTCTCGTTTGTAGACTTATACTACTAGCTTTACAAGCAATACACAAACATATCTTTATCCAATATGTATTTATATGTACATACGTCTCATTGTTTGTATACTGTAATATTGGCATTATACATTCAGACATCGAGCATGTCTCTATCTGTATATGTGCATACATACATATGTATATCTACATTTACAATTATATTTATATTAAGCTACGTTCACGTTCGATACAGTTCTGAGTGTGTTGGTTGGTCGATGAGTCTTAACAAGGGTCCAGAGATTATCAGTGCGAAAAATAGCTTTCGACGAGTGGCTGACAACGAATTATCGAAATTTCTTGCAGTCTGCGGTGGGCAGTTACCTTTTGATAAAAATCTCTCCGTGAGATTTTTGTAAGGAAAAGTCTGCGATCGGTTTGGTTTTGTGGTGCTACGAATCTTCTTTGTAATGATTTACGCCGAGTGGGCCGTACAGAAGGAGAAATGATCGTTCGGCGAAGGGAAGCGTGCTTTGGAACTCTCGAGCGGGATGAAAAATTTCGGCTTGTCGGCGCAGTGAAATAACTGCAGTTATCGCGCGCTGTTTTGTCACATAAAACATTTTACGGGTAAGCGTTTCCCACGAAAGTGGATATGATGCATCACTGAGCGAGATAGAGATAGACGATTGAAATTTTGTCGTCCGAAAAATCTCCCACTGCCTCGGAGGAACTCGGTTATTGACGTACCTGCGTATTATTTGTGCAACCAGCCAGGAGCGTTTATTGTGAAACGAAACGAGTGGAGCTTTCTTCCGTTTCAATCGTTGGATGGAAAATGTTTCGATTCGTTTAAGTAATATAGTTTCAGACAGAAACATTTATGAAAGAATATTTTTCATATAAAAACGAAATAAATCCATATTCTTTTCATAAATTTTTCGAATATAATTTTGATTTAAATTATTCTCGGAGATTGTATAAGCCGAAAATTTTCATTAATTCGTTACTTTTCACTCATTACTTTTAAAATTGTTCTTTCTTTGAATTTTGAATTGAAGTAATACAGTACGTGTTCTTTTATTTATAAAATTCTAATTTTCCATTTGGTAAATCGTCGAGGAAGATGTTTAAAGATCTTTCGACATTCTCATCAAATATCAAGACGAGCGTTTGGTAAATTTAATCCTTCGCGAGGAAAGCCGATGCTCGAACGTGTTCACGCGCCTCCTCGTTTCGTTAAATTCATTAATGATCGAGCTTCGTCTTCTTCGTCGTCGTCGTCTTCGTCGCCATCATTGCGTGGTTTCGTTCGTGAATTTCGTCTTGTCTAGGGAACAAGGGAGCAAATCGTGTATTTTACTCATCGTTCCTTATAAATTCTTCTCGTGTTATCTATTTACTCATCGTTTCTAACTATCCTGTCTTCCGGTCGATAAATTTGATATTTATCGTTGTTGCATAGATGAACTAAGTGTAATTTGTATTTCGAAAATGTCGAAGGAAAGGTAAAGATCTATAAATGAAAAGAACATTTAGTTAGTACGACGAGTAGCTATAAATAAAAAAGACATAAGAACAATCTGCATGGTGATTTTAAAGTGATGGAAAAAGAAAAGAATAAAAAAACTAAAAGGAAAGATCGAAGTTTCATAGAAAACCTCAATAACCAATGAACTGTAAATTCTTTTTTCGTTAGAATTGATATCAATAATACATTTAAGAAACTAACATGGGCCATTTCCAAAGCTAGCTTCATAGGAATAATTGTATAAAGCGTCAGCATTTAATTATTGCTGTAGACAATTTACGGCGATGGGTTGAAAGTGTGTGTGTGTGCGAGAGAGAGAGAGAGAGAGAGAGAGAGAGAGAGAGAGAGAGAGAGAGAAAGAGAAAGAGAAAGGCTAAACTTTGGCGAGAATATGAGGAGAAGAGAGAAGGTGATGATTAGTACGGAAGAACGCTTGCACACGTTGTTCATCGATAACCTCTTATATGCACATCGTAAGACCATATAACACCTAGAAGTGTCCTATGCAGAAAAGGATTTTATCGAGTTATTAAAAGCTCACTGAACGAGAGATGAATTTTTTACTCTTCCTCATTTATTTTTATGTTCAACAATGAACGTATTCCGATACCTATTAAGAAAGATGGAAGCAAAGTAGGATATATATATATATATATATATATATATATATATATATATATATAGAGAGAGAGAGAGAGAGAGAGGGAGAGATCTCAATTTTCTTTTCATGATGTTGGTAAGAAAAAAGCGAAGGATAGCGAAGGGAAAAGAGCGATGGAGAAAGTAAATGATGAATGCTTCCAGACAAGTTCTCGCTAATTTTAATAACAGTGGTTTCAGAGAATCATTAACGAATTCGCTGAGTGTGTCTTATTAGAGCAATGCCGAGTATGAAAGAAAGAGTGAGAGAGAGAGAGAGAGAGAGACAGAAGGAAAGGAAGGAGAGAAAGCGAATAGGAAGTTAAAGAAGGGGTTTGAGGAGATTGGAGAGGTGCAAATGGGTGGTTGTCTGGGCCAGCTTCATCGTCCAGACAACGTGGATGTGATGATGGTATGGGCTGCTAGAGGGTGGCTCCATTGTGCGAACTCACAATCAGTTTAGGTTTTGTGCTCTCGCATTCTTATATTCCTGGGGAATTCCGCTGTGTATAGCTTCAGATTTGCCGATACGGTACAATGGCGTCGTTAGCACGACATCGACAGCAACTATATATATATAGCTACATATATGCACAGACAGGGCGTATATATATAGGTGTACATGTATCTGTGTATGGATTGCTGGTATATATATATATATATATATATATATATATATATATATATAGGAAGAGAGAGAGAGAGAGAGAGAGAGAGAGAGAGAGAGAGAGAGAGAGAGAGAGAGAGAGAGAGAGAGAGAGAGTCAGAATGGTAGTGGAACAATTATAACGAGGTCGAGGAAAGGTCTTGTCTGGAAATTATCGAGTTATACTTTTATACCGAGGAATATCGTTATCGCCATGTTTAAAAGTACTCGTTAGGAGGAATTTCTTCTTATAATACTTTTTTTTTTTTAACTTTTGTCCTTTTTATTTTTGGAAAATCGGATCGAAGGGATGTGTTAGTATGATAGCGGTAATATTTTTTCTTTCATCGAGCGATAATGGTTTTTGGGATAGGTAATATTTTTCCTATCGCGGAATGTGACACTCGCCGAAAAGTGGCTCTAATGACTCGCCGTCGTAAAGTCGACCCTCGGTTCGTTAGCTGTAGCTCGTTCCAGTGAAAATCTGGTCGTTTATTGCGCCCCCTTAGACGCAACGAACCTGAACGTGCCGCAACATTCACCGAGTAGGGCTGCTTCCTTTTCTTTCTATTAGCCATTGAAAGTTTTGCGGACGATCCTCGATAGTACAGTGCAGACTTGGAAATAGAGAGAGGGGGAGGAAGAGGGAGAGAGAGGAAAAAAGAATTATTTTTTTTCCAACACTTTTACGACTAAATACCGACATTTGTCTTTTTAAACTTTACCACGTAATGGCGGAAGACCATTGAAATTTGTTGTCTCGTTACGATGAAAGACAATTAATTAAACTATTTACGATGAAATCTAGTAAATGACCAACCCATCGCAGTTTGTTGGAAAATCTAAAATTCTACTCGTTGAATTCTTGCATCCTTAACCCAGTCGAGCTTATCTCCGTTAAGAATCCACACCTCTCGTTCTCTCATCGAATCGAGAAATTATTCCAGGATCTCTTGATGGTTTTTTTCTTCTTTTCCTTCTTCTTCTTCTCTCATTTCTTTCTGTTTTTTTGCTCGATTCTTTTTTTTTCTCTCTCTCTCTTCTCTCTCTCTCTCTCTCTCTCTCTCTCTCTCTCTCTCTCGCTTTTGAATATTATTGAAAGGAGGAGCTTCACGGCCGTTGGAACAATAGTATTTGATTCTACCTTGATGAGACCAGCGTCGCTGGTATTTTCTTTCTTTTTGAAGAGGAAAACAAATAATCTCTCTCTCTCTCTCTCTCTCTTGTTACTAACAGGTGAAGTGTAAACTTTATCAGGCATGGCGAAAAAGTGATTATTTTTTGACAAAACTACGAAATATTCCCTCTTCTCCATTTATACTGACAGCTTTCTATCCAATATGAGAAATATTATTTTATAGCGTAATACGTATACCAACATATGCATATTTCGGATCAATACAGTATATCTCTTCTTTTTTCGAAAAACAATATAAAGTAAAAATGAATGTTAAAATTTGAGGGAGGAAAGAAATAGAGACAGAAGTAAGATAGTAAAAATATGGCGAACGAGGTCGACATCTTGGAGGACCGGAAAAGAGGTGCGATTCTTTTAAATTTGGAAACTTTCTAACGTCAACATAATCAAGCGATATTTGCGTTTCGTCTTGAAATCTTGATTCGGATCCATCGAGTGTGTTCCGCTTAAATTTGCTCCCAGACGGGCACGGCTGTTCTCACATGTGTGAATTCTCGCGAATCAACCATCTCAAGTTTTTTCTTTTTCTTCTTTCATTTTTTTCGATCGATTTTTTGAACGTGCTCTTTAGGATAATGAATTGAAAACACATGCTGTTAAATATAGAATTTGACAGGTCAAGACTCGTTACACGTTCTTTCAAGTATTTAAAAATTCATTAAATTCCCATTGACTTGTGTTAACCTAATCTCACTCGTAAAAGAAAGGATTTCTAACTTTTATCCACGTACGTAGGTGTTACATCTTTCTTCTTTCATGCTTCTTTTATTTCTTTTTACTCTTCTCTTTTGTCGTGGATTTAAGAGGACATTGAAATATAACGATGGCTTGCCTCGGGTGCGCATTAAAACGGGACAAATTCATGATAAGAAAAGTCTCGTTTACCTCTCGAACTTTCAATCGTCATCGACTTTGTTGCCCCAGGAAACTTTATCTTCGGGTAGGTTCAGATATAAAGAGGATCTTCGGAACACTAACGAAGGGTCAAGAGCGAGAAAGAGAAGTCTTCTTATCGGGGAACAATTATTCCGAGTCTCCGTTCATTATTAACTTCTACGACCATTTTCTTTCTCTCTTTTTTTTTTCTTTCATAGTTCCAAAAGCCTTTCCGATCATCAATATCTCGCTTCGTATGAAAGATTTTCGACTAACGATGCATCGTGGGAATGATTTCAACCCGATAGCCCCAAAGGGTTTACTAGGCTCCTGACCGAGATTCTCGAGCTGGATAGATTAATGGTTGAATCTCATCCTGAACTCTATTTTAAGGCTCTCTCTCTCGTTCTTTCTCCTCCCTTCTCTCTTTTGTATTGGTTCAGTGAACTTTCTACGTGAGTGAAAATTTATTTGCTTAAGTATCGTTAGACTTCGATGGCGACGGGCAAAAGTGAACAAAAAGATAAAAAAGATTTTCTTTTATGAAAGTTTGTGAATATCCTGTATATATCGTACCAGCACTCCTGGGATCATTAATATGGGGTAACTTTGGTTAGGTATCCTTTTCGCTCTTTTCTAGCTCTTATTTTACGGAGTGGACGCGGTCATCTCCATTCTCGCGACTCGTCGGCAAACCTTGCGGTTTCTCTGTACTACGATATAGAATTCTAACCCCCTATCTACTTCCCTCGAGAAAAACAGAGATAAAAAGAATGAAAACCCTCTCTCTCTTTCTCTCTCTTTTTTTCTGAACGACTATCGTGGACGCATTTACCAAGACGAATAGCTCCCTTGGTGTGCCATCGCGCAATCTCTGCAAAATACGCGGAATCATTGGACGCAAAACTGCATGCAAGATTCTTTATATGTTCGTCGAGGTGAATATACTTAATTCTTTTTTATCGCAGAACTCTCAAAAATAACGTGGATCTTGTTTTCTCGATGTTGTATTGCACAGAGTGAGTATTGCGTAATTAGTTACAAATTAATATTTTTATTAGTACTGTGAGTATAACACAGTTACTAGTAGAGTTAATATAAAAAGTATTTGTATACTCATTATATTGACAATAGTTTTCTATAAAATAAATATAAAAATAAAAAATTAAAAATATAAAAAATGTAAATAAATATACATTTCTTTGTTGTAATGTATTTTTTTTTATAAAGTGATATATATATATTATATATATATATATATATATATATTATTATATATATATATTATATATATATATTATTATATATATATATATATATTTTTTTTTTATAAAGTGATATATATATAAGAGAAATAGAAGTGTATCGCTATATATATATATATATATATATATATATATATATATATATATATATATATATATATATATAGGATATTTTTTGAAACCCTATCAGGGAGATACGGACTGACTAACTCGGATCATTTATTCTTGGTTATTACGTATTTTATTTATACAGATACTACAATTAACGTATTACAACTTAAGATAATACAGCTTTTCTCTCTTTCCCTGACTTAATCAGGGCTTTACTTGTTACTCTTTGTTGGTCCACTCAGGTTCTTCGTCGTTACTCTTTGTTGGGTCTACTTATAACCTTGTCGAATCAGGACCTTCGTCGTTATACCTCGCTGGATCTACTTAAGGTCGTTCAGAATACTTATAGCTTAGTCTATTCAAGACTGTCCCTTCTTATTATTTTTCGATCACGTACACCCTTTAGCCTTTCTCGTCCACATTCACATTCGTGCATACTCATTCGGTAACTCTTATCGCTCTTTTGTCCTATTTCTTTTATTTTGTTGCCTATCTCACTCACGCTGCATTTCTATCTCACTCACTCTCTCAATATCTCAACCCGTTATCTTTCTTTCATAAACAACGCAACTCACAAAGAATAGACCACACTCTGTTCGACTGCCGACCGATTTGTCTCATATCCACACGCATACAGATATCTAATGCTGGAGAACAACGTCAATACAGGAAGAGTTGGAGGAAAGAAAGTTCGTAACTTTTCATTTTATTCCACAGACAACACGATTTCGTTAAACGACGAAGAATAAAGAAATAAAGGAAAATAGACATAGAAAGAGATCTCATGAAGAAAAGCATAGAAGGATTTATATTCTTGGTCCATAAAATCGAGCTTTGGTCGACTTTGGGGTATTTCAATGTCGACCAAAGCGTCGAGAGACATTCGAGAGATGTTTAAATCTTTGTGACTTTCTTTGCACATTCACAATCGGATGACTCCGTTCATCATACTAAAGGATAGTATAGTTTTTCATCTTTTTCAAACTATTATATATCGAGTAAGAAGAAAAATACTATTCTATTGCATGACTTGATAATGCTATTACATGTAACTTGTAACAATAATATTCTTAGCTTATCTTTACTATGTTTTGTATCTTTTAAAAGAGAAATAACCCTTTATGGATTTGCTTATATATTCCTTTTTTTTTGAAATATAAACGTAAAGAGAATATACGAGCGTTATCTTCGAAACAACGGAAAAGTATTTCGAAAATTTTGTTAAGATTATAATTTCTGAATATTAATTTATGTATACACGAGATGTTTTTTTAATATGTATCATATAAGAATATCTTTATTCTACATAAATTATCGGAGTTTAAACCAGAAAATCAGTGGTGAACATGTGTTATTAACGAGTATGTTGGATTAAGGAAGAATAAGGCCGGTTTTATACGAAGATACAAGTATCGTGATACATTTATTGTGATATGTGTATTGCGAGCTACGTAAATACTTATCCGGGAATGAAATATACAGTCTCATTTGTTCTTTAGTTAAGAAGATATTCTATCTTTTTCTTTTTTGGATCCAACTGAACAATTGGTTATGGTTCCTGTCCATACTTTATTAGAAACTGACTCGCTTGATTAATAGTATATTCTATCTCAGGACGATTGACCCGAAGAAAAGTAATGAGTCTCGTGATGAGACACATTTTCTTTTTTCTGATCTATGCTTTTATATGCTTCGATCGAGTTAGGTGTAACCCAGGTTCGACAGAAGCAATCGCCTGATTCGCTCCTTTCATTCGAAATTTTTCGAACATCTTTTGGATATGCAAATCTTGTCTTATATTAATCATACGGCTTTGACGATCGCGCTCTATTTCAATACCGATAAATTGTTTACCCTTCCTTATAGTGATCTGAAAATTATATCATAAATTCTCTGTGTATATGTGAAATTACTATTTCTGAGGTTGATATTAAAAGCCCGTTAACATAGAGTACTAAAAATACGATTGACTCCTTCATTTCTTTTCTTTTTGAGAACACGCAATGATCATTTTCTGTTTGTATGTAAATCAAAAGTTTTCAGGAAATACACAAATTTTGCATTACAATAGCGTAAGGATTGCTTGGGACTGTATAAATTTCTGCGTAATCTACACGCCCCTTCCGATTCCTTCTGAATCTTCGAAACCTTGCACCTGTTTCATGTAAATTTCTTCTTGCAGATCACTGTATAGGAACGGCTGTTCCTACGTCAAACTGAGCAATTTCAAATCTTTTTTCTTATCTTCGATAACCAACAGCGTTTGAATCGATTCATACGATCATCAGTACAATCGATGTGAATATATGAAAACAATCTATTCCTTCACGCAAAACTTTGTATCATTAAACTAGCATTGAAACGTTTATGCTTATTGTTCGAGTCAGATTCAATACTACAAATCTTGTATTTGTAGCTAAAGATCCTTTGTTTTTCTAGGCGTCTCATCAAATGTCCATGTTTTATTTTTTTTACTGCATCGATTTCTTCCCGCTTAGTTCGCTGCGACTAGTCAGTTTCGTTATTACACACTACACTTTCGTACGTCAATGGTACTGAATTTATAATGAAACCATAACCGAACTTAGGTGTACCGATTAGGTTTCGTAATCAGCTCTGGTTATGTAATAGGACTCTTATTTCCGAATCCCTATCACTTTGCCGTCCATTGTTCTCTTCAAATTGATTTTCAACCTTTGACTATTATGATGATTCACGTTTTCTTCTCGAATGTCTTCGCCTTTTTGATTTTCCATTAAAATCCAAAATTTATCGATTTTCCCATTCGCGACATCTCATAGATAATAATTCGTCGACTCTCCCTTGCAACCGACGATACTCATCTTCTCACTTTTCGATTCGAAGATTTTTCATCTTTTTCGAAGCATGTTTATGTATATGCGTTGTTCTGAAATACGCGCATTTGTTGACTTCCGGCTTTCGTCTACGTACCATCGTTCGTATGATATTATGTTAGTTGATCGTCTCGATCGTATTCTATTCAAAACATATACTGGCGTGTTTACAATCTCTATCCATAGCGTCTTAGATATAGTCTTCGCAATCAATATCGATCGGGCGTTCTCTACAAGAGTACGCAACTCGCGTTCAGCCCGTTCGTTGTGGAACATACGGTGTCAACGTTACATCTCTTGGACAATATCTTTTTTGCTCGTAGGAAGTCTTGAAAATCCTTCGACAAATACTCTTTTCTGTTATCTGTTTGCAAAGTTCTTTTTCTATTTCCGGTAGGTTTAATCGATAGAGCTTTATACTTTTTGAATTTGTCCGGAAATTCAGATTTGTGCCGCAGAGAATAAACTTTCTGGAATTCTGTACGTTCATTCTTAAATAATAAAAAGTAATAAGCGATTCTCTTGAAGATTCTATTTTCATCGGGCAATAGATGTCCAAGTATATATTATTTTCCCGACTTTTGAACTCTCTTTCGTTTGTTAAAAAAATGCGGTTTCCGTGCATGCTTCCCTAACATGCAATCTTCACAGAAGAAGCTGTTTGTGCTTTTAGTTTTAATACCTTCTATCGCTTTGGTTTTCTCTGTTTTCTTATTGGATTTTTGTACGCAACATTAGGCTCCATTGGTTTTTTAGCACTAAAAGACATCGGATCCTTTCCGTGGACAGTGAACCTTTCAGCGATCATGATAAGTATGGATCACAGTTCGAACAATGTTTATGTATTAGCAAAATATTCTTTTCTTATTTGTTGAATTCTTTAACAATTATCTGAAGAAAAATCAGAATAAACTTTCGAAATTATTCTATTCTTGATTTTCTTTGATATTAGTTATATGTTTGGGGAATAAGTTAAAGAAGTTTTTCAATCATATAACTAATCTCACTGAAAGCGTATTAACAAATATTAATACTATTTAATTTCTATGTAATAACTTTTGTAATGATGAATACTTAGTGATGATGAATGATAGTAAGCGACTGGTTTTCAAAACGATACAAAACAGAGTACAACCGATCTATCATTTCCAAGAAAATGACAAAAAAAAAAACATTGCAAGGCCTTGAAAGATAGCTTATGATGTTTATTTTTATCTCTCATCTAATTGGTTGTTATAGAGTGTTGCGTATCTGAATTGGTGTGAACTTTCTTGGAAATTTTATAAAGTTCGTTCAGTTTTGCTCATCACTTAAGTTCGATAGATTAGTGAAAGATATAAACAGGTAAATACTTATTCGATACATATCATAAAATGATATCTTCGACATATACATTTTTTTGAACTCAATCGGATAGATTATGTTGTCAGTCGCTCCTTTGGAACTATTCTGTTTTCCTAGAAGAATTTTTTCAATCACATTTTCATTAGCTGAAATTTCATCTTACAGAGGGATGTGGATTACACTCGTATCGTTTCTTCATCTCAATCTCGCAGGTTCGTAATCACTCGTATGCCTTCTCTAGCACACGCATTTTGTTCCTTTTGAGAAGCGCACCGATGCTCTTTTCTTATCCTTGCTCGTCGGTTCATCATTCAACGAGCTACAAAGAAGTCGAGCAGATGCAGAGGAGAAAAGAGAACGTTTTCCACGAGAAACGGCAGCTTTCAAGTGGCAGTTAGGTAAATGGGATCGGTCGTATTGAGAGTGGTTGCTTCGTGAATAGGAACGGACTTTTGAAAAGTAGCGATATTGAGGGCCGATGGAGAGTACGCGAGTGTCGTCGTTGGTGGAATCGACGGCGACGACGATGAGGGACCGATAGCAGTATATGTCACCGAAGCTTTGCCTCGAAAAAGTTTCGTTCTCTCTCTCTCCCCCGCTCTCTTTCTCTGTCTGTCTGTCTGTCTGTCTATTTGTTGGTCAGTTTACTTCGCCTTGGTCACTTAATCCCCATCGGTCGTATCGTTTCTGTAGGACTACGTTCTATCTTCGTTTTCATCTAGGTTCTCTTTATTCATCTTTCTCCGATGTTCAGATGATGAATGGATTTTAGAAAATTATTGTCTGGTACTTTGCCAGAATTTTTATCGGATTCTTTGTACACTTTCTTTTCTTGTTTCTTTTTGATCCTCTATTTATTTCTTTACTGTTTCTTTTTCTTCCTCTCCTGTACCATTATAAAATAGCTGAGTCATCTTCACGACGAAAGTATTTGTTCCGAATAACTGAGTGAATGAGCATCAAAAAATTGATTCTCTTGTGAATTTGTAAAGAGATTTCGGACGATGAAAGATCGAAAGTTCGATTCCATTTTTTTTGTTTCTTTTTTTCCTATTTGATCGATATAAATCGTTTCTCTCGTCTATTTGTGAAATTAAATTTTATCGTATTAATTATTTATTGCCGATAAATACTTGCCGTGCTGCGAACGAGCGATAAATTTTCGGTCTAAGAAGCGTGATCGAAGGGGGGGGGAGGGAAAAAGAAGAGACGACGATTAATTAGTTTCATCGAGGTTTTGACGAGTCACTAAGAACGAAAGTTTTGACGTTTGTCTTGACGGCTGTAGAGGTGGACTGGGTAAATTATCAAAATATCCGGCGTTGCGAGTAATCGCGAAATTGCAAGACGACGAAAGTTTATGCTAGGAAATGGTATGCGAGAAGAGAGAATTAGTCGTAATTAGCATCCAGCTGGAACAGGGCGTATCAATTAAGAACTGCGCCTCGACTTATTCACTTCTACTCTTTTCCCCGTTCTACTTCCTCTTCTCCCTCCCCTTACAATTCTAGTGTCGGTCGATCTCACCCTTGCTATTTCTTGAGAAAAGCATCAGACGCTTTTGTGAAAGTAGAAAGCGAGTTTCCTTGCTTTTGTCCATTAAAACGTAGCTGAACATCGTTTCTAGAAGAGGTTTCAAGACTAAAACGTATTGAATATAAGAGGAAAAGGAGAACAGACTCGTCCCTTGGAATCGGCTTAAAGAAAAACTTTCTCTCTCTTTCTTCCTCCCTCGTTCTTTTCTGCCAAGAAGGTAAAGACAAATGATGCGTGCGTGATTTGTTTTGTGGCCGCCGCATGTAAAAGATACTCCGTGCTATTTCGTTAACGTCTCAGTGCATTACTGAAGGAGTGAGCACCAGTAGAGAAAGCAAACTTTTACGATTATAAAATTTCTCTGAGATACAAACAGAGAGAAATAGAAAGAAAGAAATAAAATGTTTTTATATTTTCGTTTGGGTAAAGTAGGATGAAAAATTGTCATTGTATGAGTTCGTACAGAGTTGTCGTTTACTCGAATTTTTCCCGTGGATGTCATTACATGCAATAAGAAAAAAGCTATAATAGTGAAAAAGAAAGAAACGTCTTTTCTTTTCGTACGATCGACACGTTAGTATCGTATAGATCCATTGGAACCGATCGGAAAAACCATGGGAGCATATGCGACATTGAGAAATATTACGCATAGGTTACTCGCGTAAAACAGGGAGACAACGTCTCCTACCGACAATGGCTATCGATTCGATGCTTTACTATCTCGTCGTAAAATATATCGATACTTCTCGCGAAAATGTGGATACCACGAGGACAGATATGTAACCGGTGCAAGTACGTCGGAGAAGAAAGTCTTCTCGAAAAGGAGGAAAAAGAAAAAGGGAGAGTGAGGAAAGAGATGACATCGTTTCGAGTCCACCTTCGAGCGTGCAAGAACGAAGTTTCTGTAACGTCGTCTACGAATATGAAAGGCGTTACGTTTTTCATCTTTCCGTCGACACAATTTTATTGCAAACTTTCCGGCTCCATTCACGCTACGACTTATAACTGAACCATACGTACGGTTCTTTAATTTTCGTTTCAAACTCGAAATGAGATAGAATTATTGATATTTTCCTCTTTTTAATTTTTGTTTTAATTTATGTTATATTTTTAGGTATTTTTACATATCTTTTTCTTTTTATTATATTTTCATTTAAATTACATGTCGTAAGTATGGTATTCGCATATAATTATGGGCACTCGCGGTATGTTAATTTTTCGTGGACACGTCAGAAACAGCTAGGCGAAATCGATCGAAAGAGTAAATCGAAACGCGAGAACGTCGACAGCTCGTAATCGCCATTCCCGTTTTAGCGAGCTTTTCGCGACGTGCCATTTCGAATAAAATCTCGCTTCACCGGTTATTTATTATACACCGCGCGCTCGTCCGCTTGCGGTACCACTTCGGTGTACCCTCCCTCGAACTCATCGTACCGTGCGCAAAACGTCACTGTTAAATATGCACGTGTTTGCAGGAAGAGAGAGAGAGAGAGAGAGACAGAATGAGGCAAAAGAGGAGCACGCGATACATTTTCGCGAGGACGCATTTAGGAAATCAAAGCGAGAATTCGGACTGTCTAATCGGCATTCGTGTCTATGGTAATATTAACATCCGGTCCGTTCTTGTTTAATTTCTCGTAACAATGAGCACAATACCTATATAGCGAAACTCGTAGGAGTAAAGAGAAATATGAGAAATTGTCTATATTTTACTTATCCCTTTAAAATGAAAAATATAAAAATTTTAAATGAAATATATATATATATATATATATATATATATCTTTTTATCCATTTTTTATTTTTCTTCATTTTTCTTTTTCATTGTGGATATTTCTTTTTCATTTCTGTCGGTATAAGTCGAAAATGAAAGTTGACTGCATTAGAATGCGTATCCTTAATGTGGGAGAGAATAAAGCAATTTCAGGAGGGCCATAATAGTTCTCGAATTGCTGGCGTTGTCTCTTCTCATTCTCGTGATAGTAACCACCAGCAGTTTTAGCAGTGGCACCAATACCAGCCACCATAACCAACAGCACATACCATAGTAGTAGGGGTCTTCTGGAATAACTTCACCACAGATTTATCCCCGATTCGCAGAGATTCACTCTAATCGCCTATCGCTACGGACCTTTCGATGGTTACGCCGGCTAGCCAACAAGACTGCTTTACGAGTATTCTTCGCAGATTTAGTCCTTTCGACCAGCCTCGGAAAAGGATCCAAATGGAAACGGTAGAAGATAGGACAAAGAAAGAGAATTCTCGCTGGTGTGTTCGGTTTCGTGTTGGTGACCTTAATTTATGAGCCGCGTGCCGTTTCGCATAAGGTCGGATGGTTTTCATGCGACGATTCTTCGTTTAACGATCGTAGGCTTGAGAAAGAAGAGAAAAGAGGTGAAAGAAAGAAAGAGGGAGAGAGAGAGAGAGAAAGAAAGAAAGAGAAAGACAGAGAGGACTACTTCAGAGGATGGGAAAACGTCGTTAACGTGTTTTCCTACCTTCGTTGTTTCTCCTCGACTGCCTCGACGAAGAAAATTGAAGACCCGTGAGCTTGCAAGAAAATGGCGAAGCTCGGCCTTTTAACGCCTTCTCTCTCTCTCTTTCTTTTTCTCCCTCTTCCTCTTTTCCCCTTGTTTTTTCTTTCATTCTTTCTATTTTTAAGATATATCTTCCGTTAGGTTGGATAATGTTGCTTTTTTGTTCATACCGCGCCAAGCATTCGTGGTATCGTTTGATTTTTCTCCTTCCGGCGACACAACGAAACATCGTCTCTGAAGTGACTTTCGTCTCTTTCTCGTTCGTGTGTTAGTGTTAGTGTGTATGTTGTTTTTTATAGTTTCGTTTTTATTTTGGTTGCGTTTCCTTTTCAAATCGAAAAATTGTACTTTATTTTTCTTCAATTCACGGTCTTCCTCCTGAATTTTTGCTTTCGGCACCGATCGTATAAATATAGCGAGCGATGGAAAGCACAGTTCAATTTGTGCGTTACGTAGAATCAAACAAAGTGAATCGTTTGTATAACTGGAATTGATCGCTGTTCTATTCGTAGTCGATACATGTATGTGTCACTGTTTTTTCATATCTGCTTTTGGTTCGTTTTGTTGTATCAGAGTGTGTGAGTAGAGAGAAAGGTTTAGAAAAAGAAACAACGCGTATATCGATATCAAAAGTAATCATTATTTTGAGCACGAAACAAGTACACGCATTCAAATCTATAAATTAGAGTTTCTAAAGGATCGTTAGGCAAAGAAAATAATAAATTTTATTTTACGCTAACGAAATAGACTATAATAATATAATAATAATCACAATAATAAGTCAAGTTATATACACTGATTTATTAAATTTCTTTGTGTGACAATACCAACCGGAACATCGAAAACAATTTTTGTAGTCGCGTAAGATCGAAACGAAAATTCGATGTGTTTCGAAAACTTTCAAGCTGCAAATATGCAAGTACTTTTATTGATTCAAACGAATTCTTTCATTCGCACTACCTTCTGGTTTTATCGTAATATGCACACACACACACACACACACACACACACACACACGCACGCACGCACGCACGCACGCACGCACGCACGCACGCACGCACGCGCGAATGTACATTGTACCTACGTTTATATTTATTTCATTTGACAGAATTCATGAAATAGCCTTAAATACAATTTTATTTATAACATTTCAATTCATTTAATTATGACGAATGAAAGTTCTCCTCTGCCTGGAAATAAATACTAATATTATGCCGAAACGTGTGTTGTCATAAAAGAATTGTTGAATAAAAGTTACAACGAACTCTTAGGATATATCTTTTAATCTGCTTAAACATTGACAGCTTTGGTGCTGTTAAGAATAAAGTACTACTACGAGCTTGCATCGAATTATGTCCTTTAAAATTATACTATGAAGCCGAAGAGGACTGTTCAGCTAGATTGAAAATTCTCTCTAAAATGAGATTACACGAGAGTATTTCAGCGCAAATTTCACTCTTTCTTCTCTCTCTTTCTCTCTCTCTCTCTCTCTCTCTCTCTCTTTTCTTTCGTCTTTTCCTGTTTTAGTCGATAGCTCAAATTTAAATTTGAAAATAAATTTCGTTCCCGATCGAAAAAGCGAGAGTCGATAATCCGAACATAAAAAGAACGACGGTTTACCGTTTTAATTCGGCTCTTTAACACAACGGATATTTCATAATCAGATTCAATATTCTCTCTCGCTTAGAAGTTTAGCCAACCAACGTTGCAGTGGGAAACGTTCAAAATCAATTACGGATGTTGGCTTACTTTAACCGAAGCGCTCGTTACTCGAACGGCTGATTCTCTGTACGACCTGAATGTCTGTTTTGGTGTCGCGTTTAATGCATGTAAATTGTAATCAGCCCTCGCGAGGCTATCGTTCGGACCACTGATACGTCGATAATGACTATGCAATGGTCGATGCTTGTCGGTACTTCGTGGCTGAGAGCAGCTTCGTGCATGAAAGGGTGTGGAAGGATGGTATAAGGGTACGTACACGTTAGTGACGATTTAAAAATTTGATTCGATGTTAAATTATCGATTAGAGGCTTTAGACTTATCGTCGTAGCTTGTAGAGTAAATATCTGAGATCTAATATAAAATCATTGTTAGTAAAGCAATGAGAATTTGAAATTTCCGTTTGTCAATTCTGTCGAATATACACTAGTTCTTTACTTTTTTTTCACGTATTTGTCGCAATCGTGTACGTAGCTTAAAAACATTTTGATCGAGCCTAAACGCTCTTCGCTTTGATCCTCGTCGATTGACACACAAACCGGACTACCTACGCTAACTCGTTTGTTTATCCCCCATTTCGAAAATAACGCTATCTGGAGTGGCAGTAGGGTTTATCGTGTACCACTATAAAAATAATGGGATAACGTGAACGGAAATTGTGCAACGGTACGCAATGTTACCGAAGATAAACCGATCGAATATCATTACTTTTCTACGAGATTTACCTATGGTTTTTCTATTCTGGTTCGATTTTTAAACTCTTTCTATGGTCAAGTATTACGAATGACTTTTTTATTGCCAACTTCTTCTTTATTATCTCGATTTGTAACTTTGTCATTCAATTAATAAATACTGACGTTACTTAATTTCTTTCGTTTCCATAAAATTGTAGAAAATTCTTCGTGGATTTCACTTCGAGTCAAGATTTATTGCGAAACTCTTACGTGTTCGAGAACCATTCTTCGAACAGCCTCGAACGGTTCGACGTGAATTACGATTCGTCATTGCGACGAAGACCGATATTAAGAATCTGTTAAAAGTACCTACGTACGTTTTTGTATTTTGCAGACGATACCATACGAAGTTGATAAAATTCATAGTAATGTGAATCAATTTATTAGTCATGCAGAGGTTGCGTTTGATTTATCATATAGATGTATATAAAATCTCTTTTTAAGAAACAACCTATTTTTGCTGTAATATAAATTCTAACCATTTTCATAAAAATAAATATTTTTCATGAATTTGTAAAATTCTTTTTTTTGCAAAAGTTGATCTTACAATAGAATTTTAGAATGTCCGTACTTCTCAAATACACTTATATTTTATAACAAATTTTTGAGATCGTGATTTTCACATGGTTAAAATGATATATAGGGTAGTATAGATTGAAAGGAATAACTTATCAGTGTAAATAATTTATTTTTATGATTTAGAAAATTTATTTTTAACGATTATACAGGGCGTTCTGGCAAAAGTTGAACGACCGAGCAGGGATTGATTTCTCGTGAAAAAATAAGTCGAAAATGTAGAGTTTTTGTGTATGAGACTATGTTTTCGAGAAAAAACAACTTTTAAAATTTATTCAATATATTTGTACTTCAAGTCTTGACTTGATGTATCTGCTTTTACTTGTGTTTGTAAACACGAGCACGAGTAATATTATTATTTGTTTCCTCTTGTTTCCACTACCGCGCTGTAACAGCAGTCTCTTTCGATCCGTAATAATGTCAAAATATACTGTACGAGAATATGTGGACATGATCCTCTGTTTAGGATCATGCTATATAGTAATGCTTTCAGGGCAAGTTGTTTGTATAAAGAACGCTATTCAAATTGTCGCTATTCTGATCGATGTATGATTGTAAGAGTAAAATGAAATCTTCCGGAAGGTGGTTTTTTTTTTATCTATTTTAAATATTAAATACAAATATATCGAATAGATTTGAAAAGTTATTTTTCTCAAAAACGGAGGTTTATATACAAAAACTGTATTCTACATTATCGACATATTTTTTTTAATGATGAATCACTCCCTGCTTACTTACAGTAATATTTAATTGATTATTAATATTGTATTAATATTACGATTATTCACATTTAACTATAGTAATATTTAACTGATTTTTTTGTTCCTTTGCGTTCGCGAAGGATGTATTTAGCTTAGGTGCTTCGATTACCTCAACAAAGTAGAATTTTCCCGAAATGAGTAGTTCTACAATACTTTCCTTATTATACACGCAGATATAGATTACACGCTTATAGATTATAGATTACACGCAGTCAATTGCAAACTACATTGATCCTTGCATTCGGTAGGGATAATATCCCTTTTCTTGTGCAAGCACAAAAGGGAGCATTTTGCATACGTTAGGTGTATTTACATAGGAACGTCTTAGGTTATTGTAGTAAACACTAGGATTACGTGATGCGTACGCTTTTAGACTATTAATGTTTGCGACTAAAGCGAAATTTGGTTAACTGAGCGAAATGTGCAACCCGAAACGTTTGATTATTAGATTAAAAACATTAACCGTTCTGATCGTTTGCTCTTAATGACAAAATTAATACAATCAATTTTATTATAGGGAGAATAATGAAGATAGAGTTTTTGAATTGGATTTCGTTTTTCCATTCGATTTGAAACATTACTGTTATGGGTCAGGAAGGAAAAACGCTATTCGTCTTGACGTTCTATTAAATGTTTTAGAGAGAGAGAGAGAGAGAGAGAGAGAGAGAGAGAGAGAGAGAGAGAGAGGGAGAGAGAGAGAGAGAGAGAGGGAGAGAGAGAGAGAGAGGGAGAGAGAGAGAGAGAGAGAGAGAGAGAGATCGATCTCTTGATCGTGGCCAGTCTTTGAAGACAACGACTGGATACTGGATGTATTGAGAGTACTTAAATTAAAACGTATATCGGAATTCGATCCAGTTTATGGTTTTCCCAACCAATTGCATGAAAGCTTCCTCCCTACTTTTTTTCCCTTCTGTGCTTGACTCTATTTCGAAGTTCAAACGGGTGATATTATTATTACAATCACGATAACATTTTACGTTAAAAGCTTGCTGTCGATAACCACGACGATAATTAATACGCGATAAATGAATCGGAAACGAATACATACATTCTCTATACTCACACGTACTCGTTTTCGAAGTTCGTCATAAATCCTTTAGGGAAAGTAAGAAAAAAAGGAAAAAAATAATAAAAAAGGAAAACAAGATATCAGGCGAGCCATTCTTCGCGGCTGGATAAATCACGGAGAAAATGAACTCGAACGTTCCTCGCGTATTCTCTTTCTCGCTCACACGCATCGATCCATCACAGGATTCGCGACACACGCAGCAATATATTCTCGGTGTGTGAAACATAGTTCGAGGGAAAAGATGAAAGAGAATGTCGATAACGTGTAGAGAGTACATTCAACGCGAAATTTTAATTCGGACTCAAAGTAAATTTGTTTCTTTGTTGACATTTTCAATATACCTAATAATTAGTTACATTAATATATTTTAAGAAAAAATTAATCGTCGATGACAAATGATTCATACGTACCGTTTTAAAAATCGTACGTTTTAAAAATTCATCAACGACGGTCTTATATGCGTCGATAAACAAAATTTTGAACGAGATTCATTGTCACCCTTGAAAAGTTCAAAATCCCGGAATAAACGTTAGCATCTCTATCGGTCGATGATCTCGCGATTGTTACGCGTTTGTCGCGCTGGTAGAATATTAAAACCGGATGATCATGTTCTCTCTTGCCGAAGGGTTGTGTGGGGAAAGGGATAGTCAGTAATTTAACGAGGTAACAGAGAGAGCTGCCGATAATGCGTTTGCTGCGTGGATGCGTTTGTGTCTGCGCGGTTAAAAGGGATGCAGCGTCCCACGGTTTTCGACCAATCGCAAGCGAAAGGCAGTCCTAGCGGCGTGAAAATTGATTTCTACCTCCTCTCTTTTTACTTTCTATCGGTGGAACTCGTCATTTCGCTTGCAACGCTCCTCCTTCTCCCTCTATTTACTCTCTCTTTTTCGTTCTCTCTCTCTATCTCTCTCTCTCTCTTTCTCTCCACACTGACACGCGCGCGCGCACACACACACACACACACACACACATTTCTATCTCTATCTACCTATCTCGTCAATAAACCTACCATCAGCCGCAGGTGATGAAAACGAGCAAGCACCAAGCGCAAACCATGACCACTTCGTTGCGCGTATTCGACGAATGCCTACGCATACGTGGCGCCGAATCGATTTGTCATAAATCTCTTTTGTCTGACATTGTTCGCCGATGATAATTATCCGTACACGTCGACGAGAGGTGAGAGAAAAAGAGTGAGTGAATGAGAGAGAGAGAGAGAGAGAGAGAGAGAGAGAGAGAGAGAGAGAGAGAGAGAGAGAGAGGGAGAAAGCAGCGATAGCCTTTAGAAATCAAAGCAATCGAGTGCCTTTGGAAAATTAAAGTCACGATATCGAAGGTAATAAATTAATAGAGAGATTAATTGGGCCTTGAGCAACACGAACGGAAAAAAGGGATTGATCCTATTTCATTAATGGAATTTTTTATATTTCCTTTTCCGATTTCTTCTGCTTCGCTTTCCTAATTGTTGTAAATTTTTACATTGACGTAGACTTATCATTTATTTATTTTTATCTATTATGTCTTTCCATTTCATTTTTATTGCGTTTCAAGCG
>OU426996.1:2245800-2277621 GCA_911387935.1 Dolichovespula saxonica | reverse complement strand
AGAGAGGTCTCCATTTCTCTCTCTCTCTTTCTCTTTCTCTCTCGTTTTCTTTTTTTTTTTATAAACTTTATAATGGTCTGCCACGAGTGTTCGTAGGCTATCTTCTATGCATGCAATTTTCGTTCTCGTTTAGCTACCCCTTTTTTGTAATATAAGGTGTATCGTTACAGGAATGTAACGAAGCTATTTCGTCGATCGATCATCGGTATTTGGAGGCTTGGGAAAATATCTCGGAAATGTTCGATTTTAAAGAGGAGAGACGGACAAGTGGATACTTAAGATAACGTTAAGTATAGAACTCGAAGGGAATTTCAACGACGAGTTGATGCAACGATGTATGATAGACTCTCATTTGTTCGAAGATATTTATAAAAGAGATCCAAAAAAGTTTGCACTCTTCCAAAAATATTGTATTTTCAACTCTTCGAGGTTGATAGTCTCCCTCAAAAAAAGAAGAAAAAAAGGATAAAGAAAAATAGAAAGAACAAGAAAAAAAAGAAGAAAAGGAAGCCTTCTTGAGAAATTCGTTCTCTCATCGTCATTAATTATGACCGCCGTGCGTCTCAGCGTGTTAGCTAGATACTTTGTGGAGAACGAGGATGTGACTCGTGTCTCGGCGATTTGACAGATGTTTTCACTAAATTTATTAGTAGCCCCGATGTTGTCTAACGAGCGGCGTTGCACGAGCCTAATGTATTTCTTCTTGATTAATATGTTCTCTCACCATGATCAAAAAAAAAAAAAAGAGAGAGAGAAAGAAAAAGAAAGAGAGAATGCAGCTCCGTAATAAAATACTTGGCTATATATCTAGTTTTCTCAGCTAAAGGTACGATTTCCTAATTAATCATTGAAAAACTCGACAGTGGAAAACGCGGAACTTCATTATTATTATTTGCCTACTAAGCTGTCTGTTTCTACTATTATACCAACTCAATTAGAAGTGAGAATCCTTTAAAATTGCCACTCTCTTCCCTCTCTTTTCAATTTCCGGCTAATAACTACTCTTATTGTTACTTCATCATCAATTTGTCGATAGCCGTGCGTGTTTGTTCCAATTCTTAGCAATCTTTGCAGCTGGCAAGTGTTTTATCAATTATCCGTTTGAAATATTATCATGGATTTTGCTCACGTTAATATTAGAACGAGTATCATTTGTAATGTTCATATTTCTTACGAGTATCTATGCAAATAATAAGTACTTCTCTTTTTTTATTGTATAATATTTAATTGAATTTTTGCTCAGACATTGTTCGTCATCAGAGATAGACATTGATGTTACTATATAGTAGATTTAGACGATTAGAAGTCTATTTAAGTATTTATAAGTTAAAAGCGAATAATAGGATGGAGCAGGGAAAGGTGAACAACGATTTCCTTTATATAGTATAGGAAACATGAATCGAATGTGGTCTAAAATGACAAGACTGAACACACTGTGTATTTCTCTCTATCTATCTCTCTCTCTCTCTCTCTCTCTCTCTCTCTCTCTCTCTCTCTCTCTCTCTCTCTCTCTCTCTCTCTCTCTCTCTCTCTCTCTCTCTCTCTTATTTTCCAGTTGCCATAATGGACAGACGGAAATAACTACTACCACATAGTGTCATCCTGCTGTTGTACGATTTCCGTTTGAACAACTGCGGTAAATTTAACGACGTGCCTAAGATGAAACTCTATCTTACTACTCAGGATACAATGGATACTTAGTGCCAAATATATATCTTTTGCTTTTCTTCCATAGCTATTATCTTCCATCTTCTCAAATGATTATCATTTATATTGAATCTATATAAAGCATTCAGTCATGTTCGTGTCCTTGATGGAACATTGTTTTTAGAGTGCGATCTTATAGAAGATGAGATTACAGTTAGAATATTTAGTTTAAATGAGTACAAACTAATCTCGAAAATGACGTTTATTTACAACATATTGTTTTGTCTTATATTATACTTGACTTTGCTCGAAATCGAGTGTACCTCTCAGCTACGAACTACATACTTATTCGAGAAGGGACCGTGGGTCGTACACGAGTTCCATCAGTTTCCAGGATAATCTAGTTTTACGTTAGGAAGACAAGATTCGCTTTTCCTTTGCCACCTCGAGCCAGCAGTTTCAATATGGCGTTATCGTTAGGTCTCCCAGTAATTTCATCGTATTCCGTGCTCTCCTACCATGCACTTCGTTCAGAACGAGTATTACGCTAATGAGAATTTTCACATTTTATTATTTCTTTTGATATTGCGGCAAATTAAAGTGTCTTCTTGCTTTTCTTTTCGCCTTGCCGTTCGTAACAATAATTACCCGCGAGATTACGTTTCCTTACCGCTTATACATTTTTTTTTACGATCATTAATGCACAGGGAAAAATGTGTACCTTAAAATCACAAGTACAAAAGAAAAAATAAAATAAAGAAAAGAAATTCGAATCGACGCTTTGTAAAAAGTCAATAAAAAATTGATTACAAGTTTCTTTCCAAATATATTATGGTACGTTCTTTTTATTTTCTCTTCGGTCTTATAATTATTTAACTTGTTAGCTCTGTACATTTATTTTCAAAGTGTTTACTTACGTCGTGTCACAAAAATGAAAAGATGGTAGGTATATTCGTTAAACATAGAATATATATACAGCTATTATAAAATTTAATTAAAATATAATGAAATGTCAATAATTTTTTGAAAAATCTATAATTTTATTGCTCAAATTCGATAATATTATTTAGAAAACTTAAAACATTCATAATTTTAATTAAAAGATAAAGAAAACAAGAAAAATCAAATACTCAAAAAAAATTGTAAATTATAAATTTAATTTGTTAAAAAATTCTTTTTACAAATGGAATTATAACATATGTATATTCTTACAAATTTATAATTTACAGGCATAATTTAAAGAAAACAACTGATTTCTAAGGTCTATCAGAAATAGAAAAATTCATGCAATAGTTTTTATTAAAGATGATAAAGATTGTTAATACTTAAGTAAGCAGCTGAAAATGATTAATATTTTTATCTTTCGGCTTCTCTGGAAGAAGTTATAATTCATCAAATTGAACAAAGAAAAGAATATATTCAGAAATTTTTAAATATTTTATCGATTATATCGTGCGCAATTATTTTTAAATGAATATATATATTTCTTTGTTTGATTATTTTGTATTTTGTTCTAGTATCAATATATACTAAAATGTTCGAGATTTACGAATATGCTATACTTTTTATTAACATTTTAATTTAAATAGCAAATGATAATTACTTATTTTGCATGACGAGTATACTCGAGTATATTCGTCAACACAGTTTATAAGGAAATAGAAGAAATTAGAAATGAGGAATGGAAAAAATGAGAAAGTAAGAAAAGAAAGAGAAAGAGACAGAGAGAGAGAGAGGGAAAGAGAAAAAAATACTTCTCCATTATTGTTTCTATTACCTTGTTCTTAGCAATTTGACATTTTCCCGTCGTTAATAGAAGCGCACAATGGATGGACATATATAAACGCGTTGTGTTTCGCTTAACAGAAATGCGATTTGTGTGTTCTTTCGCCTTTGCGAATTCTCTGCGGTTTATGTGGATATGAAATGAATGCTTATAACGAGAAATTCTGCTTTTCGTTCTCTTTCCATCTCTCATTTCCTCTTCTTCTCTTATTTCTCTGTTTCTCTTTGTCTAGAATGGTAATGCAAGAGAGAAGTACGTATGAGAGAGAAGAATTTTGCAAGAAAATAACAAAATGAAAGGGCAGAGAGTAAGTGTTTGCTATAAAGAAAAGAAACGTAGATACGTGTCATTTCATGCGATTTTGTTACGTCGATATTTTCTTTTATACGCCGTGAACTTGAACTCTCAGTTAGTTGTCCCTTTTCCTCTTATTCCTACTCCTTTTACTCTTTCTTCTGTTTCATATGTACGTTTGTTTCAACTTCGTTTTATTCTTGATCGAAAAAAAAGGAAAGAAAAAGATTTTACTTACGAGATTTTACTTATTCTCCAGATCTCATCTACGAGAAAAAATTTTTCTTCTTTTACTTTCTTTGTTTTTTAAACGAATGAACTTCCTTTTGTCAGTATAATATCATTTCTTTGTGCAAAGTTTTTAAATAAAGATTTGATAAAATCCTTACTATTATGTTCTACCAATAAGAGCTTTTCAAAAATGTGGAATGTCGCATAAGATTATCATCGAACATCTCTGAAGAGAGTTAAAAAAAAAAAATAACGATAATTTACAGGTGTTCGTGGTTAAAGTAGTATCTATGTGAACCACGTGCATGTAACCTTTTCTTCGATAACCCAGAATTCGTTTCGAATCAATCGAAGAGACATCAAGAAACATGGTTTACCATTTGGGAAATGGTGGAAGACGATAAAGAAAAAGGCAAAGGAGAATTTCATCGATGGACGGGTTGCTGCTTGTCAACGGCGTTTTCTCCATTTTTCTTCAAGAAACTGGCACATAGCCGAGAACTCCTTTTCTCTTTCTCGTTTTCTCTAACGTGCGGTTTTGTTACGATATTCTATACGAGCATATATAAAACACATACACACGAAAACTCGAAGCTTTTATTCACTCAGTGCGTCACGGTATGCGTATTTTCCTCTTTTCGAAAAGCCAAGGTGACTTGGTTAGGGTCTGCCTGCTTAGTTCGAGGGTGGTAGTTGCTCGTTTACTTCGAGGGTGGTTGCCCCTATAGAAAGGATGTCTGAGAGTTTTCCTTCGAGAAAAGTGGGACTGGCTTCGTTAAGCGGCGTCGTTATTTGAAATACACGACGTGCATAAATTAGAATGAGATACGGAATATCTCTTTCTCAATCTTTTCGGATCAGGGAAGTACGACTTTAAACAAGGTAGTCGTTCTAGTTGAATCGTAGATTGAGATTGAGTGCTATCGCGTGATCTAATAAATCACGATCGATTTTTTATACCACAGAGTCCACCCTCGAGGACATCGTATTCCGTTAGAAATCTTTCCAATGTATGTTCCTATTTTTTAATGTGAAATTAAGAATTAATTGAACATTTTTTTAATAGTTTCTTTGGTATTGAAAATTATCTTTTTTTGCTTTTTGTCTTCACAATTTTAATCATGGGAAACGATCGTTTTTCATGTTACGCTGATCGTAATGACGGTGACATTAGGTGGGGGTGAACATTTTCTAGGCGATTTAGCACGCCCGTATCGGCCGTTATAGCACATTTTGGCAATCACGGGTCACCTTCCCTTTCTCTCTCTCTCTCTCTCTCTCTCTTTCTCGCTCGCTCATACAACTATCCACCTCATCAGCATTGCCTCTGGAGACTCGTTCGAATTTTCGTTTCAATGAAAATCATCGATATTGTTATCGCACTAGGAAGATATGTAATTTTGTAGCGTGGCTGATGAAAATGGATTAAATGCACTCGGCGCGCTCGTAAAATTATTCATCCTGTCGTTGCAGGTAAACACTCTCTATGCGTTATATATACACACATATATATACATTACACACACACACACACATACACACACACACACACACACACACACACACACAGAGAGAGAGAGAGAGAGAGAAAGAGAGAGAGAGAGAGAGAGAGAGAGAGAGAGAGAGAGAGAGAGAGAGAGAGAAAGAGAGAGAGAGAGAGAGAGAGAGAGAGAGAGAGAGAGAGACTTTCGGAAGGTTGCAGGTAAATATAATATTTCGTGCTGTGTCGCGCCCGGAATTGCTAAACCGTGTCCGAGTTATTAAAGCGCAGTTGAACGTTACGACAAATTTTTCCGATGACATGCACGAGGTGAGAACGTACGAGTTGCGTAACTTTAATAAAGTCTGGTATTCTTCCGTACCTTTTCGAATTGTTCGAAAAATACGATGTATCCGTATAATCAAGACATATTACGTATGGTATGTACATACGTATGTCCTTTTGAAATAGTTCAAAATAGACTCTCGAATGGACGTAAAAAGATTTAAGATAAAACTGTTATTGAGTTAGATGATACTGATACAACGAGGTTATCGTAACCGTAAAATAAAATCTAAAAAAACATTTGGAAAGTTTGGAAACGAATGGTATTGATTTGCATGAACGAAATCAAACGAATTTAGTTTATTACCATGATTAATGGTCGGAGAAGTTAGCGGTCGTTAATGGAACGATGTGTTCTGTTTTCATGCGAATTACTTTAATGAATTGTCGTATTGCTTCGTAAACGGTGAAAAATCGACGCTGAACTAACATGCACTAATGAACAGAGCGATAAACGTTACTCGATTAAAATTAATAATTAATATTGTTATCGATGCACGTAATATCGTAAAGGGAATACCGATTTACTTTGCGTTTCCCGAACGCCAGAAGCGTCGAAGATTTATCGGATTATCATTCGTTATTATTATGGGTCACGATTGTTTAACTTGAACGAACCCATCGAAATGTGCAAGGCTTGTATTGGTGTTAGTAGTGGCTAGTACGAGAGTACTAGAACATACCGGCATTAATTGTATTTCGTGAAATTTTTGATTTTCTCTGCGTCTCCGTGTATACCATAACCATCACCGCCCTTTCAGTATACTCATTTCCCAATGGATGGTGAGTAAATATTAATTATACGTCATTGGTAAAATTCCTATGTAATGCGTTGGCTCGTGGCTTTTAGGAGAATAAATAACCAACGTTATGCGTCTCTTTGCATGGCATTTTATTGAACAAATAAATGAACAAACGAATGAACGTACGAACGAACGAACGAACGATGAGAAATTGTTTAAACATTTCTTTATTATTATTTTTGTTGTTATATTTGTTAGTATTTCGAGCAAGTATTGCGTTTTACGAGCACCACGAGCACGTCTATCTCCGTTGAATGTAAAAGATTACAGTTTTCAACTAATCGATCGTGAATTCATATAAACCTGATAGATTTAACAACGTAAAATGGTATATTCCCATTTTTTCAAGCGTACTCGTTGAGATGAATAAAATAAATACTTCTCTCGAATCGGTCGATCGTTGTCATCTAGGTGGCGGCTTTAGATATCGAAGAAAATGGATCGAGATTATGATTTATGTACAATAAAAGTTGGAGTAGGGGCGATGAAAAAGCAGTTTCCATCCGTTCCTTTGATTCCGGATCGGTTCCTCTTACGCAAGGATGGCTCTATCGCCTCTTCACGATGGCATTTCTCGCTTCTAGACCACTTTCCCCATCCCTGGGAGGATCAACCCGAGAGAATGGAATCATTCCAAATGAGATTACGACTTGCGCGGGAGCATTTTAAGCGGCGTCTTTCTATCCTATTTCACCTTCTCTCGATGGACACTGATTTTCCGACTATACAGCGGTAAGTCACGTCGTGCCGTTAAGTGCTACTTGTCGAGAGACTCGTTGAAAAAAAGGAAGGTAAAGGAAAGTATTCGACGTTTTCGAGGATCTTTGAATCTCTAGAGGGTTTCAAATCACATATAAGGACGATTGCTTACATCTGTCATACTATTCAGTTATTCTTTTAAATATATATATAAAAATCAGTCGATAATGAAATTTTTATTATGTACATATATAAGAGAAATAAATCTTCGAAATGTGCTGTTTAAATTTTTATTGTAAGCTCAAATGAAGAAATTATAAAAAGCAACCTTTATTTTTTTTTTTCGACAAATTGCAATTTTTTCAGTATTGTTTTTACTCGTTATCTAGTAAAATAATCCTTCTAATTAGTCGTTTGGTCAAATTTTAAAAAAGTTACTTTGTTGTAAGAAACGTGTGTGTTCAGTTGTATTCTTTATATTTAATAATAATAACCTATTATACCTATATACTTTTGTTACCACATATTCTTTCGTACAATTCATCTTCTCTCTCCCTTTTTCTATTCGTTCATTTAAAAATGATCGATAATTGAACGTCTACATTTTTTTTTTTGAAGTATTACATTATTCTTCATCTTCTCCTATTCTCTTTATTTTTCTCATTCTTTCTACCAAAGAAAAGTTATCGAGCCAATCGTCTCGCAAAATGTGGAAACGTACTAGCTTTCTAAGCGAGGACATTCCATGGAAGTCTTACGAACGTCAGACACCGCGAAAGAGAATAGTCGAGAAGTCAAGAAGACGGAAGGAAGGATAGTAGAAGGAAAAACGGAAAACTCGGTTGCTCGCATAATTTCCCAGTCTGCAAGTGCATTGCTTGAACATGGTAAACAAACCTTTCTCGTTCTTTGTGTATACCACACGTCGAGAAATTCAACGTATATTATTCTCGTGTTCGTGAATAAGCGTGCGAAAAGAGAGATAGAGAGAGAGTGGGGGAGGGAGGAAGAGAGGGAGGGAAAGAGAGAGAGAGAATATTCGGTAGGTGGACTTCTTCAACGAAACTGAAAGACGAGTGGCAAAGTATACAAAGATGGAAACGAGAGGGGAGAGGGAAGGAGCGCCTTTATGGTTAGGTGCGGATACGGACTTTAATAAAATTGCTTCTACACCGAGTCTTCTTTGGCTATAAAGTACTAGCTATAACTACAACCCTACTTCAACAATCACCCTCCCATTCTGCTTCGCGATATATAAACATCTACCGAAACATTTACGGTATGTGCAAACGCGCTCATTTTCTTTTTTCATCATCTTCAAAGCAATAAATTAATGTTTTTATTAATAATTATAATTTTGTAAATTACGAATCCTTCTATAAAGTTATAAAATGATGTTTACAAGAAGGAAATACCAATAGGATTAAATAGAAATGGTTCATAAATTAAGTGGTATAGTAAACTCGAACGAAGTCTTATCAACGAAATCAAACAAGTTTAATTGATTTACGAATCGCAATATGAATAGGAAGATTATGGAGCCACTTCACGGAATTCTATAGAAATCTATTTGAACAACTTTGGAAGCACGAGTTTGATTAATAGTGTTCATTCCGAATAATTGTATCAAATAAGAATATTTAGAAGCATATAGTAAAATGATTAAAAAATATTGTGGACTTTTTGTTCTATTTTGATTTTTAATCAATTTTTTATTCCTCTGGAATAATTATAAAAAGAGGAAAGAAACACACACACACAGAGGGAGAGAGAGAGAGAGAGAGAGAGAGAGAGAGAGAGAGAGAAATATTGGAAAATATTTAGACACATGTCTATCATAAATTTACGCGTGGCAATATGACGGCTATGTTTTTTTGTACTTCGTATATTTCGTTTTGTTCAACTTGTCAATCAGGTCATAGCAGAGTGAACGTTGCATGAGACTGAAACCTAAAGGGAAGCTTTAAAATTATTTTTAATTTTATTTCATTTCAACTTTATTTATACTAATCAACTTGTAATTATATTTATTTTATTTTTATTAAAATTGTACGTAACTAAGATTAGTATTAATTGGACAAATATTTAATAAGAAAAAAAATGAATATTATCACATTCTTCCGTCTAACTTCAATTTAGTTTTAAATTTTATAAAACAACAATTAGGATTGAAAGAGGATAAAGAACAAGACGAGACATTTCCTACCTCTCCCTTTGTTCCTCTGGACTATTTCGTGTAATTGCTAATTTTCGTCGATTGAGTCGAGCGTTTAATTACGAAATAACAGAAACGAGCCGTACCAGCGGCACACTGGTACTTCTGGATTACAAGGGGGAGCACTTATTTCTCTCTCTCTCTCTCTCTCCCTCTCTCTCTTTTCTCCTCTTTCTCTCTCTCCCTTTCTCTTGTCCTCCATCTTCACCTCGACAGCACGCGACAGTCTGAGCGAAGCCCACGGAATTAATTACGACTTGTAATTGCAATCGCGGTCGCCACGCGAGTTTCCCCCGTTCTTCCCAAGCTTCGCGAGATGCTTTATACAACGAGGAAATCCTCCACTTTAAAACTCGGCTAAAAAAAAAAAAAGAAAAGAAAAGGAAAGGAAGAACATTCTTTCCTACCTTGGAGATTGAGTAATTAACGGTGATTTATTTTACCCATGTCCGTAAGTATTTTAAATAGTTATTATAATTATATTTCCATAATAATGTTTATAATAATTTTCTTTCTATAGATTTATTAGATAATCAGCGTGGGTTCTTTAAAAATCGATGCTACTTACCTCGATCGTATTTTTCTATTTATCTATCTATCTAAGTATAATACCTTATGTATATATGTACATAGAGCTTCCCAGTGCATCCTAGAGCTGGCTGATTTTGTTTTCGATGTGCCAGATCGAAACTGATTGACGTTTAGGGATAGAATCGCCCGACCCCAAGTTAATTACGAGACCTAAGCGAACCGCAAACTCGCTCTAAGCTGGCCCGGCTAAGCTTCCATTATAATTAATTAATTAGTCGTACGGGATGGCTCAACGGATCGCTGCCAATTCGCTTGGAAATTCCATTTGGTTTCCGCATGGCGAACGGTAAATGTTAAACGTTTGGCCGATAATGCATTTTGGCTTACAAACGAAAAGTACTTGTACGCTGTCGTTATTTGGCGACGAATGTATTTTCTCAATCGTTTTCTTCTCGAGATTTCTTGAACTAGTCGATATTACTATTTTCTTTCTTTTTTGTTGTTGTTTCAGTAGAATTAAAAGTATTCTTTCCTGTAAGGTATTATAAGAAGAACAACTTGATCGGTAGTTTTGACGAATTTTTATTAAACGAAAGCCTAAACTATAATAAAGAATTGTTAAGTGTATACATATTCTCTATCTATATACAATATTCTAATTCTTCGTAACGCTTTCGTACACAGTCAACAGTTTTGGCAATTGATTACGTCTGATCTCTGTTTTCCTTTCTTTCTTTTTCATTTGGCAGGAATCACACATGAACTTCGATAATTCTTTAATTCTAAAGATTTTTTCCGTGTGTCCGGAACCGAACATACCTCTTTTATTTCGCCGTTAGTGCTGTTTGTAAGAACTATCGTTATGAATAAGTGTAATATTGCTTTCGCAGCACTATGGAAACGGAATTTCCTGTTACTTATTTATTTATTTATTTTTTCTTTTCGTTAGATATACACGTTTGTACGAACAATCGTTAAGTTGCAATTTCTTTGTTTTCTTCTCTTTATTTTTCTTTTATTTCATTTGATTTTATTTACAATGATTTTTTTTCTGCATATCGTACATCGATGAGATTTAAAATCGTAAGACGGGAAGTATTGTATTGAGGAGAATCGAATAAACCACTTAAAAAATCAGTCTTCGCGCGCAAGCGATTCGAAGTTTTATGGAAGTCGTTGCGTTGTTACTTGGTAGTACATATGGACGATCGGACAACGATCGATTTTCTTTAACTATTATCGCGTTTCTCTCTATTTATTTAAAAAGTCTTCGTCGTAAAGTTTCCTCCTTTGTCGATCGGTCGATCTTAGAGGATCTCGAAGGATTGGAGGAAAAGCAAGTAAAAAGTTTCCGATCCCTTTTTGGCACAGTTAGTTTAACCAGGCAGCGTTCGAGTTGAAGAGTGTAAAAAAGAAAAAAAGAAACGAAAGAAATAAAAAAAAAAAAAAACACGAGAGAGAAGAAGAACTTTTACGAGTATCGTAAGAATTTTCTGTGGTGATAAACCATTCAGGGTTCTACGTTGATTTTCGCGTAAATGAGAAAGTTTGATGTGCGATTCGAATTTATTGGCGAGTTTTGAAAAACGTACTTTTTGCGACATTTCGAAAAAGAAATATATGTACTCGTCCGTTTTTCTCTTTATTTTTATAACGTGCCATGAAAAAAATGTCCATTTACTACGCACCGATCAGAAGCAAACTCTTCCCGAGCGGGCCGATATCCTCGACTACTCGACGTTTGGACGGTCGTCGTTATTTTGATAGCGAATAAGTTAGCCGAAGATACCTGTATATGTTGAAACGCTCTTCATCTCAATATCGTGCTCGCGAGCTTCGTTCTTGCGAGACTCGTTGGGCTTGTGCTACGAGTTTAAAGGTGTAGTGCCGATGTTGCTGATAAAGCTGGGACACGGATTCTCTGCTCGATCGCCGCTTTGCAAGGAAAAGTGCCTGTAGGACATGTACTCTGGTGGGTTTGAGGTTATCGGTTGATCCCTTTTAATGGCAGCCCTTTGCTTCTTCATCTTCATGTAACCTAATACTGAGATTAACACTATAAAGACAACGAATCCCATGCAGCTACCGACTATCAAACCCAAGCGTCTCGTTAGAATGTGAGCGAGACCTCCTCTATCGTTCATGGTACCATCACCGACTATAGAATCTGGAGCATCCAACGTTCTAACCTCGGTACATCGACTTGTTGGTGAGTCGGTCATAACCGGTAACGTTGATCCTTCGATTAAATCGTCATGAGAGGAATTCCATTGCCAAGCACCGATATCCTCTGGGATCGGTGTACCCCAACTACCAAGACCTAGTACGCAGATCAGGTATCGAGTGTCCGATGACAGTTTTGTCAGTTTCACCGAGCGTGCTTTTGGATCTAATAGTTTACCACGTACCTGTAATCAAATCATTAATCTCCGATTTTATCACAGTTTCTCATTTGCACTTATGGAATTTGTAAGGTTAGAAAGAAACTAACACTCACCTCGGCGACATTATCCAATGCATGATAGGCTACTTGATAACCATGAAGTCCCGAATGATTCCTACTTTGCCACGATACCAACACCGAGAATGGCTGTATATCCTGGATTGCGAGTTTGAGGACAAGAGGAGCGGAACAAAAGGCATGGGGGTCGAGATCGAGAAAAACGAGTCCACGAAGCTCCGGTGGCTGTTCGCATTTCAGTAAACCACCCTCGACGTCACCCACTCCGACGCCGTTTCTTCCACGGCCGCGACCACGACCTACTCCACCGACCAACTTCTGATGATCCCTCAACCATTCCCACAACTCCTGTGATTCGCAGCCACAATGTAAGGGATTTTCTGTGAAGGTTAGACTCAATGAGATTTATCATCTTATTTCAATCTATACTCGGATTGATAGTGGAGAGGTAAAAATCAGGATGATTCGTAAAGAGAGTAGGTGTCAGGTGTTCGGAGATTTCGTGGAAGAGATTAGAGGGAACGTCTGTTGGGTCTTAAAGCTCGACGGGAGATTAGCCGGTAAACTTTGATAAGAGGATGGGGTAGAACAGTAAAGCCGGGCTTGTTTGATTGTCGTAATACTGGGTATCGATTCGAGACGACGGTACGTGACCGGCGATATGATTGGATTGCGAATACAACCGGTAGCAACTTCGCTTGGATCGATAGTCGATTCATACATATAAATGTTCTGGACACTGTGTTTAGAGATTCGCGTGAAAATTTTATATGAAAAAATCGAGAAGAGTCAGAAACATTTTAGGTGAGGATACTTATCGTTATAGCAATTATCCTTATAATCATCGTCATAGCTAGTGTTGCAATTAGTTAATCAAGTTCTTATTCGTAAACGATACGAGTTCTTGTTATCACTAACAGTAGATGTAGAAAATATTCGTACACCAATCAATTTCAACAAGACGTCGTGAAATTGAAGTTAATTAATTAATTTTTTTAATAAATAATGAATATGTAAATATTGTCAGAAATTTCTAGAATATAAATATAATATAAATAAAAATAATTAGCTCCTTGTATAATTTACGAAATTAACAAGAAAAAACAAAAGATTGACAGAAATATACAAACAATTAGTATTAATACAGTTCATAAATTTTTAAAAATTCATAAAATTTAATTAATTTGATAATAAGAACTAAAGTAAACAGTTAATTAATACATTGTACCGTTTTATCTTTATAATTGTTGCAATTCTTATAGATATTGAATTATCTGTTTATAAAAAATAAGTTAATAAATTACAATATCACGAAATTTTGTTTGAAATTGATTGGTTTACTTGGTACTTGTTAAACGTCAATAATCTTCGCGGTAAATGTAATCATGGAGAGTCTAATATTTGAGAATAACACCGAGTAGAAAGAGGAATAGGATTGTATACATGTTAATTTATAAGACCTCAAGTTACCTTCGGCTCGAAGACTTCGTATTTGTGTCTCGAGAGGTCGGAAAGCGTTCAGTGGAAGGTTCTCCAAGTAATTTCTGCTTAGATCAAGAAGCCGTAGTTTCTTCAAAGGCTTAAATGCTTCGCTGGAGATCGCGTTTATCCAGTTACCATAGAGATGCAGCTCGACCAGGCTAATTAAATTCTTGAACGTCACTTTGCCGACGATACCGATCTGGTTGTAGGATAGGTCCAGTACCTGAAGTGACTTAAGATCTTTCGGAAATTCCTCGAGTTCCTTTAATCGATTGTGCGTGAGATTCAGTACTCGCAGATGCTCCATACCTTGGAGCCTTTCTTTCGGTAAAATTTCTAGGCTGTTCATACCTAGATGGAGGGTCAATAGATTTGGTAAGCTACGAAATGCTCCTGGAGATACTCTTAAGATGCAATTTTGACCTAAAAAGAGGTGTTGAAGAGCCGGAAAAGCTTCGAAATCTTGTGACGTGACGATGCTCAGATTGGTACCAGATATGTGAATCTCTTGTAGAATCGGATACATAGCCTCCGAGGGTAGATCATGGATTCTATTGAGCGGATTTCTTGTTAGATTCAGCCAGGCGAGACCGGGAAGATTTTGTCCGGATAGAGCGACCGCTGGTATTTGTCGGAATTTATTTTCCGATAGGTTGACGCGTCGTAACATCGACGAATGTGCGAAAAAGTTAGCAGGTAAAGCATTCAAGTAATTGTGGCTGAGATCCACGGAGAACAAATGGGATAGATTGGCTATGGCAAAGCCAGACATTGTGTCTATCCGATTGTGGCTCAAGTCCAATTCTCTCAAATACTTTAAACTAACAAAACTGGCCACGTCCACATTAACTATCTCATTGTTGGATAATGTGAGTATTTCGAGGTTGAGGGCGTTTGCCAATGCGGAATAGGGAATGTCCAGAAATCGGTTGTGATCTAAACGAATCTCACGAAGTGATAACAATCTGTCGAAGATGCCAGGTGGTAGAGCTCTAAGAAGATTCCGATTGAGATGTAGTCGTGCCAAATTTCTATTAAAAAGGAAAATGGTCTCGGGTAATTTCGATATTTTTGCATCGTCGATGAAGAGGTCCTGAAGGGAAGGCAGACCATTTAGACTGCGTTCCATGATGTGACTGAAATTATTCCCGGAGGCGAGCAATGTTCGAAGTCCTGGCACGTGGAGACGAATAAGAGCGCTGGCGGTTATCAAATTATCTTCCAAATTGAGGTAAGACAAATTTAGGAGGCCACCGAAGACGCCGTTTTCTAAGCTCGTTATAGAACAATTCTTCAAATTGAGCGTTTCTATTGGTAGATCCTCTTGAAACATCGTGTCTTGTAGTACGGCGAGACGATTATTCGCTAAATCCAACACTCGTAATTTTTTCAGAGCCGTCAGAGCGTAAGGATCCAATCTGCGGAGACCATTGTCCTGTAGATACAATTCCTCGAGCTTGTGAAGTTCAGAAAAAGTGCGTGCAGTTACATGACCGAGCTTATTCATGCTTAATTCGAGGAATTTCAGTGCCTGCATCGGTTGAAACGCGGAATCCTCGATTTTGGATATGGAGTTATTTGTTAAGTACAGTCGTTCGACCAAGAGCAAGTCTCGGAAGAGGGGAGCTTGCAAGTGTGTTAATTTATTATGGCCGAGCCACATAATTCTAACGGAAGCCTGTCCGCGCAGAGAATCGTTGTGCAAGACGGCCAGAGCATTGCTGTCTAATTGAATCGACACCAGAGAACTCCCACCGGATGAAGATTCAGAAGCGGATAGCTGAAAGACGTCGCCGAGCATCGTCAACTGATTTCCTTGCAAGTTAACGTGTTGAAGACTGTTCAATGTTCTCAGCGCGCCAGTCTCCATATCCGTGATCGCGTTGTTTTGAAGATGAAGCTCGAGCAAAGCGGGTAACGGTGAAAATACTCCTCTTTTTACTTCGGTTATTTGATTGTCTTGCAATCTCAATTCTCTTAATTGATGCAACTTAACGAAAGTGCCCGGTTGAAGTTCTCGAATTTTGTTGCCGTCTAAGGACAACGACGAAAGATTTTCACAATGATCGAGAAAATCTCGTGGAACTTTTTCGATGTAATTGTTGCTTAGGTGTAATTGTGCCAGTTGAGTTAAACTGACTAAACCCTTCGCGTCGATTCTTCTGATGGCATTTTGTTGAAGATAAACCACAGCGAGACTGACACTACCGGCGAACGCATCTCCAGGAATTTCGAGAATATTGTTTTCCGCAAGATAAAGTTCTCTCAACTCCGGTAGCCTCGCGAATACCCCACCTATATAATGGATATGATTGTGGCTGAGATCGATTGTTCGGAGTCTCTCGTTGCTTCTAAAAGTAGTTACGTCGAGAAAGACTATTTTATTGTGACTTAGGTCTATCGATTCTAAGTCTTTCAACGATATAAAAGCATCTTTGTGAATTGTTTCGATAGAGTTGTAGTAAAGGGAAAGAGTATGTAATATGGGACAAGGTCTGAAACAATTCTCAGACAATTTTTCAAAATTATTGCTACTTAGATCGAGAATCAGTAAGGAACCGAGGAGACTGTAACCATCGTCCGGTAATTCAGAGATTTCGTTATAGGAAAGTCGAAGAGAGGCCAAGCTTTCGAGTCTCCTAAGTGGTGCCATCGGAAATAACTTGAGCTTATTCTCGGCTAGGTCCAGATCGCTTAGACTATCCTCCAGTCCAGCGAACGCGTATTCCGATATCTTCAAAATTTGATTGCTCTTTAAACTCAATTTCAATAATTTCAGACCATAGAAACAGTACGAAGAAAGATCTTGAATCAAATTCGATTCAAGGTGAAGGACATCGAGCTTTTTTAAATCGGACAATGCTTTCTGTGGCACATGTGTCAAACGTCCAGACAAGAGAGCTAAGGATTCTAAGCTTTTCCTTAGATTAGAAAAGGCGTCCTCGTTGATCTCTTTCAGCGACGAATGCGATATTTGCAGATGTCTTATTTGTGTTTCCGCCGGGAAGCAACCTTCTTTCAGTATCTCGATGCTTTTATCCAGTTCGTAGACGCTCAATGACTGTATTATCGTATCTGCTCCTGAAAAGATTCGAAAGATAGTTGCTCTTTTTTCTTTTTTCATTTTTATCTTTGATGGGAATACATTTTTCAAAAAAATATCCGATATCTTTAGAACATCATTAGATATATCTAAGTATCGAACATGTTATCAAACTGCGATGAGAAATATTGATCACTTGATCACGTTTCATCGTTATCACATAAGATTTAATAAAATTTGTATTGATTTTTTAAATATTTCTCTAGGCTTGGCTCACACACGATTTTCTTTTACAATTAAATTACGCTCTTACCACTCGCCGTTAGAACAGCTTGCAAAGTACTCCGTAGAGTCTCCTCCGTGGCGCCAGAACATTCGAGGAAGAGTCCATCCTGGAAATTATAGCAAGGGCAACCTGGAATAGATTCTGTTGGCGGACATTCCGATGTTTGTCCTATGGCTTTTAAAACGCTGAGATTTTGTATCAGCAAAGCCTGAATTATAAGAGTCAGACTTCGCCGACTCCCAGCACCACGTTTCCGTCTTTGCGGATCTCGCATCATCGTATCGTCATATCAGCTCCCTTTAATCTCTCGTATTTACGAGCTTCATCTGGAAAATAGAATTAATTGTTTCGTCTAATTGTAATTCTTTTGAATACATTATTGTAGATAAAATAGTCGTTAATTAAATTTAACTCTGTATTTATCAATCATTTAAGTACGTGGCAAATGTATTAAATTATACATATATATGTATATATCGTATGAATTTTTAATAAATAAATTAACTTATTAACAGTTTACGTATGGCAATCGTATAAAATTATACGATTATATCTAATCAAGCGTAGTTCTCGTTTGACTGAAACGTTTAGCATGCAAATTTTATTTGAAGCTTATCGTAGTTACACGGAGAGTTTCGTTGAAACGTAAAGATCACTGAAGTTAAAGAGAGAAAGAGATATACAGATACATAGTTCGTTATAATTAAGCGAGTAAATAAGATGGACGAAGGGAGAATCATGAGCGTGCATTTCCATTATATTCTCGGGAGAGAAGATATACATACGCGTCGTTTATTTAATCTCACAGGGAAACACCCCATAGGGGAGGATGTTCGTTGAATAGTCACCCGCGGCGACATTGCTGTCGTTGTAGACGTTAACTGTTCTCCGTCTGCGTAACGTCCGGTTTTGATGCAACGGAAACGTATAGCGTAACCCTCCCTTTCCGTCCTCTCTCTCTCTCTCTTTCTCTCTCTCTCTCTCTCTTTTTCTTTCTCTTTCTCTCTATCTCTGTCTATCTATGTCTCATTCAGCAACTAAGCGACGAATTCGCGCCAGAGGCACATTAATTTAACTTCATTCTTGCCACTTCCGTACGTATGAATTCAGAGAGAGCACGGACAGATACAATAAGCGATTAGATACCTTCTCAGTAGTGAGAAATATTTTTCATCAAAATGAGTTTTATTAACTATATTACGATCGTTTTCGATCATATAAAATTTATAATCTCTTTGTAATCTTAAATTTGATCGTTTTTACAATGTTCACATACATAATAGAATCTTTTAATAATTGGAATTAACCAATTTCAACATTATGATCGTCTCTCATAATAGAAGAAATTTTGTTTTGAAGAAAGAAAACACTGACTGCCACGAATCTTACTCGTGAATTAAATAACATTAAATAAAATATAAATATTATCTAATTATATGTTATAAGTCGTATGGCAACGAAAAGAATATTTTAAACAATGCAAATAACTAAATAACAATGCAAAGTAAAAGATGAGTTATTTAACAATTAATAATTGTTATTAATAATTTTTGAAATAAAGTGATGATATAATTCCGTGACTAGTACATAAAACGTACAAAATTCTTGTCAAAGTATTAAAAATACTTCCTTTTATAGATGATCTCGAATAAGTTGAAGGAAAGGGCGAGGAGAAAACACGGTTTGACAGTTTCGTTTGACCATCCATACTTTTCGATTTTACTCTATATAGCCGTTAGTCCGAGTTATGCATCGCGTGCAGGCAACTCGGGAAAGCTTTGAGGAAAGCTCTGGGAGACGATTTAAAGCTCGACACATGTGCGAGTATAGTCAGTTTTCTCTTTCATGGTAGAATGTTTCGTACTCCTTTTATCAGCTTCACGTTTTTCGTAGGAGAAGCACTTTTATGGGCTCAGCTCGTAAAGTATCGTACGTAATGCTTCGGTGCTTTTTGCGAAACGCATAAGAAACGCGTTAAGCTCATCTTCAGTGACGATATACATATATTTATGACATATATTGTTGTGAACAAGCATGGAGATGTTCGAAGGACACTCAAAAGAAGTAGGCTGCTTCCAGGATATCAGGATTCATTTACAAAATACGCCATGCAGTTGCTTTTTTACAAGAGCTCGATTGGGAAAGACGTTTCATGCGAACGCTCCAAACTGCATAGATTATCGAAAAGTTGGATTTCTATATAGCTGCAAACAGTATTAATAAAGTTCAGTTGACGCTCCTTCGCGAGTCTACTATTATATATATATGTACGTATGTATTTATCGAGCATAGTCGAGGAAAGAGGTAGCTTTTCTCGAAAATCCGATTAGCGTGCATAAAGTCTATCCTTCGTGCCCTACCAACACCATGATTCCGTTCGTTTGATGTCACCCGGCTGATCTAAGAAAGTTGCCTTTCCCTGCAAAACAATTTCTTTTCTTTTTTCCATTTAAAATGTCAAACATTAGAATTAAATTTACTCTTTAAAATCGACTAACTGAGAAATTAATGCGATTTCTTAAGGAATACAAACGGTGTTTAATTGTTCCAATATTTTATTCATCAATGAGTCACTATATATTAATTGAGTTTAATGTTTAATGTTTTTAAAAAAGTATTCTACCTTTAGTTTTCTTTATATAGAATTTATTTAATTTATCCAAAACTATTTAGCTTTTTATCTTTCTCGTTACACTTTTTAATTTTAAGTTATATAAAAGTTTCAATTTTAAGCAGTGTAAGTTGTTAGTCAATAAAGAGAGATGAAGTATTTGACTCCACCGAAATAAGTAAATGAGGAGATTTCGGCAAATCGATAGAACTAGATATTACTCTGTGTTGCTTTGTTTCTACGGTGTTTTGGTTTATAACGCGTCGAGGGTCAGTAGCGAGAAGACACGAGCGAAATAAACATAACTTTTGGATTTGATTCTTAAAATTTCATTTTTATCCTTCGTTTTTCTCACATGTAAACAGTACACATGTTTATTTTATTTTTATTTATTTGTTTTATAAAATACATCTGTCGTATGTTAATACATTAATACAGTTTTGTCAGTAAACTACGTATATATGTGGTTATTTAACAGGCAATCGATCGATTATATGCGTCAGTGAGTAATGAAAATTTGTTTGTCTCATCAACAAACAAAATTCGTCGAAATAGTAGAATTAATTTATGTACATGGTGGAGGAAAAATCCGGTGGACAGGTTTGATATCCCCACATTTCTCGTAGAAAGATGTTTTTCCTATTCATTCGTGGATATTCGCCGTTCGTATAAATTCTTGGAATCGCGATTCCTCCAAGCGAATATCCTCTCGCAACGAGAGGTCGTAGAAAGTTGCAAGAGAGGAAAACCATTTTAAAGGGTAGTTCTTTCTTCGTATGCAGTCACAACTCGCGGTCACCTTTCGTTGCGAAAACTTCGCCATTTTGAATTCAGTTTGCAGAATGTTTTATGGGCAGTGGTATCGGTTTATAGCGGTCTCGTTCGATTTAATTCACCTTAAGTCGCAAAAAAAGAACGAGAATGAAAACGGGAGGGAGGAAGGGAGAGAGAGAGAGAGAGAGAGAGAGAGAGAGAGAGAGAGAGAGAGAGAGAGAGAGAGAGAGAGAGAGAGAGAGAGAGAGAGATTGAGTATGCAAATTCTTTTATCGATTTAGAGTAGGCTATTTACGAACCTCTTCCTAATTTGCCAACAGAGTATTAATAAATTTCGAGTAGTGAAAACTTTTTCAGAGAATCATAAAACTTTCCCTTACTAGGATGATATCATTCCAATGATGTACTCACTTTCAAGTTCTATTCTTTTCCATCGTTTTATGACGAATGACATAAAATAACATGAACTTTAACCCTTTACGTGAAATCTACGAATTCCTAAAGATACAGAAAGTAGATATATTTTATTCGATTCCGGTTATATAGTCTCGATGGTTCATTAAACTCTTTTATTACATGATCGTTACAGACTACATTTTCAAAGTCACTGGCCCATGATTCGCCATTTTCTCCTCTCTCCCTTTCTCTCTTTTTTTCTTTTTTGTTCATTACATACGCAGCGTATTGATCCTTTTATCTGAATTAATTTCTTTGTATTTATTTTTCTTTCTTTTTTGTAATAAATTTCACCGCTTAATTCGCATTTAATTTTATTTTTATACGTACTCATTTTTATCCACCATGCAATAAATTTCGTAATATTTTTTAACTACGTAATTACGCTCTGAGAAAATTTCTTATTCAAAATGATTTTTATTAATGTTTTAAAATAAATTAATTCACGACGGATCTTTAACGAAAAGCAGTACGTATCGCGAGCTTTTTAACGAAGAATATTTACCGGAGAGAAAGAGAAAAAAACTCGACAAAAATTAGTTATTACTCGTGGGAATAGAAATATATTAGCATAGTGGGACGTTACGAGGCGAGAATTAAAATGCATCGAGAGAAAGAAGTAGTTAAGAATTCATCTTCCTTTTACTCTCTCTCTCTCTCTCTCTATCTCTCTCTCTCTCTTTCTCTCTCTCTCTCTCTTTTTCTCTCTGTCTGTCTCTATCTCCCCACGTGATAAGTGCACTTTACGAGGCAGACATCATTTTGATCTAAACGCGTGCACGGTAGTACGTTACTCGAGAGCAACGACCGGCCGCGTAGACTTTCTTGCGCATACGTGCAAGCTTAGACTCTCTCACGCAATAGCTGGCGGTAATAAAGCGCGGAAACGTTTTGCTTCTACGTGAAACGATTTTAACGCTGTGGCGAAAGGAAGCTGGTCTCGTACCTATAAAAAAAACACATATACATATATGTGTATCTGTTCATTTGTAATATTCTGTAACCATATACGTATCTATATATATACATATACATATACATATATATATATATATATATATATATATATATATATATATATATACGTATATATACATCAAACGTTCGTTCGAATGTTTAATATTATACGTACATAAAAGAAAAACACTCGTTTATATTTATATATACACAACTCATTTGTATATATAATATTATGCATACATAAAAATAAAATATGTAGTAGTATAGCTCATTCTACAAAAATAAGAATTATTTAATAGTATTTTTGTCAACATCCCTTTCAATATATTTAATGGATTTTAATTGGGTTATGATACGAAATTAAATATACTATTAATGTTAAAAAAGCGGCTAATTAATTACATAAATATGTATTTATAATTTACGAGCATTTTTTCAAAAAATATGATCAGGGAACTGAGAAGATTTTTAGAAAACTGAAATATAAATAGAAAATTAAAGAATAAGTATTTAAAACTATATAATTTAAATATAAACTGGTATTCTTTCTACTAAAAAAAAAAGAAAAGATAATCTTCTATACTTCCAATCACAAGTTTGTTTCTTTCATAGGAGAATAATTAGAAAATCTGTCCAATCAACATGAAAATAATTTTTTGTTCTGTTATTTTAAAAGTAAATTAATTATTATTCTTATCAAAATAACTTCAAAATAGAGAATCGGCCCAGATTTTTTTATATTTGACTAGATTTGATATTTGATTGATAATTTTACCGAATACCGAATAATTTTGCAGATTATTAGAATATAAAAAAGTTTACATACGTACAATAAAAATATTATTGGAATGTCAAATTCATCGTAAAATAGTAAAAATACATGCTTATCTTACATCAATTACTCTTAAAACAGAATGCTTTTGTTTCGCTAAAAGAGGATTTGTAAAAATTTTTGGCTATTATGACCAAACGTCAAATATCTCGATCCATTCTATCGAATATATACTTCAATAAACCTTCGTTAAAGAGAACTGACAATTCATTAGTGTGATGGAAAGAGTGGAAATCCACGTCGCCTATTTTGTGTGAAACAAGATAATTCCTTTCAGAGCCACATATAAATGTATACAGAAAAAGTTATTTCTGAAGTTGGAAATATAAGAAATATAAGAAACTAAAAGAAATGGATTGCTTCCAATAAACTACGAAAACTAATTTTATTACGTCACAATTTGCTAAAGGTTGATTTTGAATATTTCATTAATATCTATATTTTATAAATTTTGATATAAAAATAAAAAAATAAATGAATATTAAAAAAATATTGTTTTCAAAATATATATATTTTTATTCCTTTATTAGGTATATTTATAGTACAGATTTTTTAAATAAATGTACTATATTATGATTTAAATAACGGAATCAAACAAAAGATCAAAATGAAGCTGCTGAGCATACCGTTTATGTGATATAGTCTAAATGGATAATTCAGCTGAAGTTTCAGTATTCCGTATTAGGACATCCTTAAATATTTTAGATAAATTTGACATAAAATTAAATATTAAAATCAGCCATAACAAACTAAATTTCAATCTAAATTCTGAAAACAAAAAATAATCAATATTTATTCTCTGTTTAGTTCTTTGTTCAACGTCATTTTCTAATGGTTTTAACTGTAAAAAGCTAATTATAACTTACATAACAGTTACATAGAATAATAACTGTTAAGAATCAATGCGAAATGCCATTTAAATACAAAAATATATTTGTTTTAATATACATTTATTAATTCCTTGATGAGAATTCAATTTGTTACATTGTTTCTTAGGGATCGGAGAATTTTGTAGTTATAAATTTTAAAAATCTCATTTAAATTATATAGAGGTTTGAGTTGAGGAACACTTGAAAGTTATAATTATAAAGTTATTAAAAACAATAAAGTTTTAAGATAATACTTACCAGTTAAAAATTAATTGATTTAAAACGTGCTCAACAGATCATATATATCTTATCGAAATAGAATGAACAAAAATGGCGACGATTCGTCAAACTTAAGACGCGCACTAACTGCACTTCAAACTCATTCATTTGGTTCAAGTGGCTATTTCGTTGAGAGCGTACATGCCATTATAATGCAAATGATTCTAATGTCAGGGAATTGAGAATTAAAACTTGGGACAAAGTTTAATGAAGTTATCAGTCAATAACATAGAATTTAATAAAATAAATAAAACTGTTGTCGATATTAGTGACTTAAAATAGTTTTTTTTTTAACGTTTTCATGATCGTTTGTATATAATTCATACGTAAAATTCTATATAATTCTAAAACTATATCATTCGCATTGAAAGTATAATCCAATTAAATGACAATTAAAGTGTACAAAGTAAGAAGCAAACAATTCCTATTTTTATAGTATCATCTATATATATATATATATATATATGTATATATATATATATATATATATATATATATATATATATATGTATTTACACACTGTATATATTGGTACATGTAATATTATATATTCACACACACTCAGAGAAAGTGAGATCTATATAGATACGAATATAGTCGTAAAAGAAAAATACATCCATCTTCTTGTCGAGCAATAAGAAATTTTCTTTGTGTTCTTTGTTCTGTTCGACTCGAAGATTCTCCATCATAAACGGTTTCCTGACGGCGTCAGAATAATGAGATTTTCTGTAAGTTAAATGATGACACGTAGTCGAGATTCTCATTGATAATTCATGCCTATATTGGAAATCATCGAAACGTGTCAAACTCGAGAAATAATTGAGAAATGATCATGAAGGCGTGTCGTTATTCGATAAAATGCTGATTCATAAGTTCATAGTTTGCTTATTAATATTATTAACTTTTATATATATATATATATATATATATATATATATATATATATATATATATATATATTGATGTCTTCACAAAACAGAAGGAAATTGCTCTCGTCTTATATCATTTTCTTCTTTTTTTCTCATATGTGCTACTTCATATAATACTCGTTGCATGATATATAGGTATATCTTAAAAGCTCAGTATTCACTATACACCTTTTCTTTATTTCTTTCTTTATCCGCCTCTTTTCCTTCCTTGTGAATCCTGACTGCGCCATGAAAGATTACCCACCCTCCTTATCCACTACGTATCTTCTTAATGTCTTCTTCGAGCTATCGCTTATGTGAGCTGTCAAGGTCCTTTCTTTTATCTCCGACGAAACTTTGTACTCCGTGAAATATTGCAAGAATGGATCATCGCGGACAAATGATTCTACTCTTTTCAGGATAACGAAGTACATCATTTATATATATAACTCAATAATTTTGTTTGGATTAAATCTTAAGTCCCTAATAACAGGCAACACACATTACGTCTGCATGTAAATGTTGCCAATCGTACTGATAGATCGAGTTCGCAAGTAATATTATCAAATGAGTATAAAATGATGCATTTATTATTCAGGCACCATATTTTAACATAAACATTAATTATATTAGTTCCAACAATCTGGAAAGTTCACGAGAATGATTACTTGTGAGGATTCGTTTAAGCTGTTCATCAAGAAAACGTTCGAATCGTCGCTCTTGATAGAAAGACGAATCAACTTCGAGGAGATCTCTTTTTCTTTCTATTTCTGTTTCCTTCTTTCCATCTGGAATCCCCTGTGCCCGCAAAATCCAGTCGCTCGCGGGTTATTGGCTTCTTTCTTTCTCTCTCCCTCTCACTCTGTCTCCGCATCGCCTTTTAAACGGTTTACCTTGTTCCTCCATGGCAAAGAGAAAGAAGAAACTTCCAATTTCCGCAAAGCCTATCCCCTTTCTCAAACGTTTTCGCCTCCGGAGATCGTGAACGGAAGTGGCTCGAAAGAGGCTCCTCAGACCAAAGCTTCGAGTGAATCCATAGTGTCCCAGTTTGGATTACCGTCGACCCTACTTTTTCATCTTTTTGTCTTTACTACGGAGGCTTAAAAGAGATAGTATAGAGGGTAAGAGGCCAGGGAGGAATCTGGCGAGAAAGAAAGTGTGATAGATAGTGATAGATGAAAGGACCGAAGAATACAATAAGAGGGAAAGAGATAGACAGAGAGAGAGAGAGAGAGAGAGAGAGAGAGAGAGAGAGAGAGAGAGAGAGAGAGAGAGAGAAGGGCACACGACTAGAGATAGAAATAAAATCAAGAATATATTAAGAAAAAGGATAGAAAAAGGGAGAAAATAGAGAGTGAATCTTCGTGAATTTATTTCGAGTTTCTCTTCAATCGAGGAATCGATCTTTCTCAAATGCAATCCAATCAAACTTATTCCCCATTCGTTACCGTCAAATATATAATTTATTCTTGGTGAAGAGAAGTTATCAACGAAATTAACCATTCCTCTGATCTCTGAGAAATATATAGAGATTAGATGGATCAAGTCGAGAATAACACGTTCTTCCAGGAGAGTTCCGTTAGTCGATGACATACGAATATGAGAACGGAGAGAGAGAGAGAGAGAGAGAGAGAGAGAGAGAGACTTGTCCTTTTGAATGTCTACCACTTGAATTAGCCTAGACAGTAATACATTTTGTGAATTCCTTCGGGTACGCGACATTCCTCTGAAATACCTCGATTTAAAGGGCGTTGTGACGAGTGCGAACGTGATTTGAATGTTTCCTTCCTACTCAATCTGAATTGTGAGATTGAGCGAAGAAGGAAGGAAGGAAGAGGGAAGAATGATAGAAACTCATGTAGTTTTTAGTACACACGGTTCGTCATGAATGTTTCTTACTCTTTCGCCATAGCCGAGATTTTGCATTGTATAATTCGAAAATCCGTGACAGATATTTCGCGTTACAGCATGGATATAAATGTCGATAGACGCTGAATCTTCCCCACGAATAAACGAATTACCGAAATTAGTTAATTAGAGGAACATTCACGAGTTGAACGTAATATTGGCGATTTTCAATAGGAACAATGTGATATCGTTACGATCGGAATAATTCGTGCGCATTTGTTTCTATTTATTCATTTAATTTTACGATTTTCTCTCGGCCGTAATTTTCTAGTAAAATGGAAGAGAGCAAACGAGAGAAAAAGAGGGGTAGAGAAAAAGCTGTAACTTCTTCACGGAAGGCCAATTGTATGGCGAGAAAACAAATGCGAAGTATTTTGGTAGAAAAGCACTAGCTCTCGATCAACGAAAGTACTTTCTTTTCGAGGGCAACCTTTTGCGTAGTGAAAAAGAAAGGAGGTTCCTGTTAAGTTTATGTATATACGTGCAGGTGTGTGTGTGTGAGCGAGGTTCTTACGTAAGTGTGTTGTTGGAAAACGAGAAGTCTCCGATTCTCAGATTCCAAGAGTATTGGCACATACGTAATCTCCTTTCGGCCTCGTTCTCCGGAAATCGCTGATCTTCCAACCGGTCATTCCTTCTGACATCGCTTTACCTAACTCAAGGACTCCTTCGAGTCCTTACGTGGAATAGTTTCGACCTGCTTCGACGTGATAGCTTCTCGAAAATTTACTGCTCTCGTTGTACGTGCAGTAACTTAGGCTAGGATCGCGAAGGCACGAAGGAAAGAAAGAGAGATGGTACCTCCTCTTGGCTACGGCCGATTTAAAGTTCGAATGGTTTTCGGCTGACCAATCCCGTTTACCGACGTCTATCTTTTTTCGAGATAAGGTTATCTACGTAGATCTTTAGCTTCTGCTTGGATCACAGGATTTCGTGCAATGAACAAAATATCAAAAGTTCCAAGTATAAGATTTAAAAAAAAACTTAAATCGTGAAATATTAATAAAGAAATGAAGTTTCCAATATTATATATTATTTATATTGAATATGTTAAATTATTGTTAAAATTCAAACGTGGTTTAATCCAAAAATTATGAAATAAGTACTATTAGAGTAAAATTTTTTTATTTTATTTGATTTTAATACTGATGTATCCTTTAAAATTAATAAGTAATTTTAATAAAATAATAACAGCTTTTTAAATTTTGTATATAAAATTTTTATAAACTTTCGAGTAACTTTTAAAAAAATACCACCATATTATTAGGTATACAACTTCGCTTTCGCCGTTTTTTCCGAATTTTGAGGCTTTATTAAAAACTGGTTATACATTTATAATTCAAAGTATTGTCAATCGTTGGCCACTACTTTCTCCCATTTTTTTGGGCAGTTTACGAATCCCGCATGGAAAAAAACCTGTCATCTTTTCAAACGATCCACGAATCAAAAACGGCGGTAGCAAAGTTGTACATCTAATATATATATTAGTTTATGACACACTGAACTTTACATTATTGTCAAATTTGTTTGTCCAAATTTACTTAAAATGAATAAAATAATCTAAATCGTTATTCATTATTGATATGTTCACTACCTTTAATGGGTCCAATTATGACCACCTGCACAGTAGACCGGGTCGTGGATTTTAATGTTATATAGGTAAAGAATGAACTTTCTCATATCGATATTGTGGGACTAGCATTTCTGTTTCATATAATTAGGGATTCATGGAGAGATTAACAGAAGGGCCTGGGTAGCTTGAAGGTTAGAAGAGCTTCTTGGTAACGGCAGATCCGGGTTTGAGTCCCGGTCCAGATCCTACTACCTAACGAATTTTACAATATCTATTAAATTTGTATTGCTTCTTAAATGTCCATAGACCACAAAAAATGAATACAGAACAAACATTGAATACAGTAACGAACAAAAAAGGCTATAAATACATAAACACTTATTTAATACTAAACGAATTACATTATGTAGGATCATCAGATATAAATACAGACAAATGTTTTGAAGCTGTTTCAGAATTATAACGTGAAAAGTAAATGTAATTTTTTCCATGGTTTACTAACCTATGTAATATGTAATTAATTATGAAACAAAAGAATAATAAAAAGCTTTGTATGAATACGAAGTTATCCTTTTTCTCCTGAACGTCCATATACGCGAAAGATTATGTGACTGATCGATAAAAAGTAATGGTGAATATAAATTAATATTTTCAAAATATCATTCTTATATTTGTGTGAGTATTAAATGTGGATATGATAGTTTCATCGATATGAGAGCGTTGGTCGATTCGATACTTTACATTTCGAAACGTTAAGAGCGAGCCCAAGCGGGAGATAAAGAGAGAGAAAGGGGGGGTAGGGAGAGGCGTTTTAGTGGACATCAGCAAAGTGAGTACTCTTGTTATACGCATCAACGTTAATAACGACACTCCACTCGTCGGCGTAGATCGGTGAAATATCAATTAGCCTTTTATACGTAAAAATGGATCGAGAATTATTTCGATGAAAGCACACTTTGGCGAGCGTAACCGCGAGTGCCCATGTGAAACGAGCTTTAAAGCTCGCATTTCGTTTGGCAATCGAGAAAGTTTGACGGGCTACCGCACGCCCAGTAATTCCACTTCGATCGAAACACAGGTGATTTATAATTGCTCTCTCACCGTTCGCTCGTTGGATTCATTTTGTGGACGTGTTGTTACATAGCTGCCAACATAGGTACATATTTTATGGAGTGAACGAAAAACCAAACTTTGTTTTTTTCCCTTCATGTTAAAGCGTTTGACATTTATCGATAAATTTAAGTAATTCGAAATCGAGTAAAATTATCGCGTTGCAATAAATTCTTTGAGTTTTATGGTAAATTGTAATGAGGTCGAACTATCTCTCACTTTTTCTTTCTCGTTGAAAACGACTTCTACTTGCCAATTTTTCAGAGAAACGCGAGGAAGATAGCCGGATGTACCACGAGTTCCCGAATCGGTCACGACCCGATTCGGAGAGACGATTTCCTGTCCAGGGTGTATCTAGATACGTTCGTGATCGGAAAATTTCTGTGACATTGGCAGATTCCCATTCAGTCGACCACATGCTTCGATTTCCTACCGTTGGCTTCTGCCTTGCCGTAGAAACTCGTTCTTTCCTTGTCATTCGTGGATAACCCGAAATTCAGTGCCCTTTCTGGAGCTTTTCGATAGATCTCCAAATTGAGAATTCCTATTTGTGGAATCCGTGAAATATTTTTAGAATTAAAATCATTAAAACGTTGAATATTTTACGTGCTTTTATACCGAACATAATTTCACTGTTCAATGATATTTCACAAGTCGGCCACATAATGGAGTTAAAAGTTGACTCCATTAAATTAATAGTCTTTTTTTGGGTCGTTTTTTTTTCAATACGAGACAGCCAGAAACAAAGGGCCATCCTAGCCTTAGTATCGATTCAAGAGAGTGAAAATTACTCTCGGGATTTGTTATAGAGAATGGCCCGATACACGCTTGACGATAATAATCATTTATATTGCTGCAAGTTTAATCTTGGAACGACGGAGCGAGCACGATTCTCATACACCGACCTTTCCACCGAGCTAATTTAAAGGTAAACGCCGAGGTAGCGTGAAATATTTTTACGCTTATATACGTTGCCATCCAACGTATAAAATAGTTCTCGGTGTGGGTACTCTTGCGATATAACTTCGAATGATTTCCATATTTTCTTATCCACGTTAGCGGTATTTTCAATTACCGATTTGAAAATCTTTCTTTTTCTCTATTCTTCTTATTCTTTAAAGCAGAAATGAAATTATATAATATTTTTTACTCTGAAACTCGAATAATAATATTCCTGACAAGAAAACTAAAAATCAGTGTACGTAGGTAGGCAGGTAGCTAGTTATGAGAAAAGCGTAGTTTTTATTATTCGGACATGGAGTACGTTCCTTTATCCGATTCTAAAACTGGGAATATAACGCTTCCCTTTTCCTAGCGCCATACATTATGCCCTTTTTCCTTCCTGCGTGAAAACCTACCTACGCTGCATTTTCATTTTTACTTTTCTTCGTGTTCTTTCTGCACAGGTCTTTCTTCGTTTCAACGTTCTTCGTGATCATGCATTTCTTTCTTCATCATGACTTTTTTTCTTTCTTTCTTTGGCGAAACAATTTTTCTTAGGACAACTCTTCGAATAAAAGTTTTTCGGTTTTTTCGAATTTATATCATCGAAATTAGACGAGCAAATTTTTTCTATGACATTATTCCAAATACGAATATACGGAAAGACGAATAATATAATAATAACAATAACAAAGATACTGTTTAAATAAATTAATAGTTAGCGGGAAACCGTTTACTTGTTTTCTGGACGAAATCCAGGAGAGACAGAACGTGTAAGCTGGGTCATCACGAAAATCCTCGGCAAAAGGATCTACTTAGCGGATCGGTTTATGTCTGTGGGATTAGTTGGGTTTACGCCAACAGGCTGGAGAGAGAGAGAGAGAGAGAGAGAGAGAGAGAGAGAGAGAGAGAGAGGGAGAGAGAGAGAGAGAGAGAGAGAGAGAGAGAGAGAAAGAACTCGAAAAACAAGAAAAACATTATATATCTGTGCGTTTCAAATTAGTGCATTCGGGTGTATATTTTGTAAACATGGTTAATAATGCACCGAATTAACGCACGATTATAATCAACTACATCTTATTTTCTTCTAATGAAATTCCTATTATTGCTTTCTAACATCGATCAAAATTATTATCATATTCATTGTAAATAAACCTTTTAACTTTACTTATTTCTCTCTCTTCCACCTTTAAAATATTTACGAACTGGGATTTCCTTATAAAATTGATTATAGGCCTTCGAGGTGTTAGTTGCCCACGAAACAGATCTAATCTCGAATCTAAGGGAAACCTTCTC